>JAVQJG010208321.1:0-16403 GCA_036024015.1 Craterocephalus amniculus
GGATGGATGGATGGATGGATGGATGGATGGATGGATGGATGGATGGATGGATGGATGGATGGATGGATGGATGGATAGGTTTATGTTAGGTAGCTGTTATGAAACTTGCTCCTCTTCTACTTTTTCATGCTCATCTGTTGATTAGGGGAGCTGTTGCTGTGGCAACCAACGGCCTTCAGACAAGGCCAAACATCCGAGGAGGCGACTGCATTCATTTCCTGTGATTACTGCAGAGATAAACAATGTTCACAGCATCACATCTGAAACCAATGACAAGGTTATAACAACGGGTTTTAATTCAAATTTTACAAACATCAAGAAATAATAAAAATCTGGAAATGATTTGGATAAAGAATATAAAACTCACGTATAAAAACTAACGAAGAAAAAAAACAAAAAATATGTACTAAAAGTAGTTTATATTAACAAATGGCTATAATGTAATATATGTATATTCTGTACAAAGAAGTCAAGGAGACTGGAAGACAGGGGGAGGATGGGGATTGGACAGAACCTGAACAAGCAGCAAGGAAAGGAAGGAAGGAGGGATTTATACAAAAAGGTTTGACTTAAAAACTGATAAAGAAACTCTGACCACATGTACAATGCTGGAAGATGAGGAAAGTGAGCAGGAGGTAAGATGACAGCTACTGAAGAGCAGAGAAACCAGGCTGAATAAAACAGGAGGCATTTCCATCGTGTCCACTGGCTCATGATGAATAAAGACGACAAGAGGAAACATGATCTGTCTTGTTCTGCTGCTTTGACCCTGAAAGAAAAAAGAAATTATGAAATGAACTAATAGAATAAACGATAATCTGATGTCTCTTTTCAGCCATCAGTCTCTGCACTTCTCCTCCATCACCACCGGAGGTCGCCACTGTTTCTTCCACACCAGTTTTTCCTTTTTTATCTCTGTGTCCCGTCATTCTGCCTCTTCACAAGGAAAACTGTCTCCTTCCACCGTATACATCTCACACAGCACTCCTCCTCTTCCTGTGTCAGGAAGTGGCTCTCTGTTGCTACTTTCAGGTAAAAGGTACATCTCCTCCATCAGATCCCGTTCAGACATCAAGCTTCCATGTGACCTGGACAATGCCACATTCACATCTGATCGTTCGGGACACTTTTATCCACATTTTTAAAGCGGATAAAACAGAAAGAGTCCATTTAAAGGAAGTTACAGGTGAGTCTTGTTGATGATTTTACTGTTAAAATCAGGCGATGAGTCTTTCTGTCCCTGATTCTCTCTGCAGGAGGATTCTCCAGTCGCATTTTATCACCTGAATACAGAAAATGACTCCACTGATGTAATAAATTTCCCCAGCAGCAGTGTTAATAAGCAGTTTCTCTGACGTCATGGTGCACATCTGTTTCTGTCACACACAGGTGTTAGCGCGCCTCCTCCTCAGTCTGCAGCCGAACATAAAACCGCATTTTTCTCGCGTTCAGCTTGTTTTCCTGTTGATCCCAGGAGAGCCTGGCAATCGGCCGCCTGCCAGACAAATTACACCCAGCGATGTCTGAGTGTTTATGTACATTCTTGAAATCCAAACAAACGCGAGCAGCAGGAAATAGACCCGCGTGGCGACGAGCTATCAGTCACAGCCGGACCGCGAAACCAGCTCACTAATCTGGCGGCCGCAGACGGCCTGACAGCTCAGGGAGTGTGTGCGGTTGTGTGTGAGGGTCTGTTGAGCTGCAGCGATGTTACAGGCGGGTGAGGGTCAGCCGTTCGCTGCGCAACCTGCTTTGGACAGAGAGTCTTTTTCTACATTTGTATTTATGTTGTTTCTGTTGACGCACACTAAACAAAATATCTGCTTGCACAGAGAAGTTACAGAGTTTTTCTGCAGGCGTCACGCTGATGTACAAAAAAACATGATTATACAGCCTGAGATGTAAAAATAATGAATCCCCTAATAAAGTTGAATTTTTATATTAATATTATAATGTGTAACTAAGGGTTGTAAAAATGGCATTCTGTGTAAATCTGTGTTTATGGTGAAATCTTATATTTAGAGTAATTAAAAATACATTTTCTCTTGCAGAACACCCGCCGAGTGAGACTGAGTCCAGCAACATGTTTCAAAAGGTGGGGCAGTGTTTAGGTTTGAATTATATTCGATTTTAGCTCCTTAAAAGTTCCTTTAATGTGTTTTTTCATGTCTAAATGCATCAGTAACGAGATGTTTGGCACGTAGGCAGCTCTCTTCCGCCTCTGGCCTCTGTTACTCCTGAACTGTGTTGTATTTTTTGCAGAATTTGGTTTGACATCGTCTCTACTGAAATAAATAAAAGAAGCATCTGGATGAAAGCATTTGCTGCTCCAAAACATGTAAATATGGTTCAGGTTGTTTTACAGATATCTGTCTGAGAAATCACAGATGCCTCTTCTTAAACTCCTCTTTCAGAGAGGCGCTGAAAGGGCTGGAACCTGCTTTAGATGGCAGGTCCTGATTTTTTGGGATAGATTTTTGTCAAATTATTCACAGTTTTAACATAAACCACATTAGAGAAATAAAGAATTATAAAATGCTGTTAGAAAACAGAGACATCTCACAGTCATGTGACCACACTGGGTGCAAAATTCACCACTATCATCAGTGATGAGACGAGGAGGCTACATGAGACAAATGTCTGTCCAACCACAACTTGACAAAGTCAAATAACCCTTTAAAGCCCAACCCAGGAAAAACTGGCAAAAAAGTAGCATTTTTAACATCTGAAGTACTTATTTAGTCCTTTAATAAAATGTGCAAGAAAATAACAATATTTTGTAACAGTTTTGTATCTATCATTCATTACCATGCGACAAGTCAAAATTAATATAGTGCAGCTTCCTGGCATCCATTAGGGGGCAGAAGACAAGTTTCATATTGTATTCTGCAGAGTTTTGAGGAAAGCTTTTACCATAAAGTGAAGCAAAATGTCTCAGAAACAAGTATGATACATCTGACTTTATGGGATTAAACATCTAATGGCAGCTTTTTGTCCTGGCAGAAAGGTGGATAGTGACAGCTTTGATGACATCATACTATCTCAGGTATTGGAAAAGGTTATCTGGACACCTGCTGGATCCTCTGATAAGGAGAAAACCTCACAACTTTCATGTCACAAAGGTAAAACAGAGCAGTCTAACTCACCTCAGAGGCCGAGGCAGAGCCTCAGCTCTTCTAACGTCAGCCCTCGGTCTCCGTTTCGATCGCAGTACTGAGAAAACTTCTTGGCGCATCGTCGCGGTTTCAGCCTCCGACGCAGGAACTGACGGAGGGGCCGGGCCTCTCGCTCACTGAGGACCCCGCTGGAGTCCACATCCAGCTGGACGAAGTGCCATCGCAGCACCTCCTCCAGCCTGGAAGACCGGTCCGTCTCCGGTGGAACAGCGGAGGAAGGAACATCCAGATGCGAGGATAAGGAGGAAGATGATGATGATGATGCTGTAGTCGATGCAGGGTTTGGAGATTGCATGGAGGAGTTGGAAGGAGATGTTTTGGGGGAACTGGTGAAACAAGAAGAAAAACACGGGATCTGTATCTGTGATGAAAGTATTCAGAAACTCATAAACCCCGTCTGCAGATGGACCGATGATGGAGTGAACGGTTGGTATCTTTACACGCATGAAATCAGATTTCCAGAAGTCAATATGCCCCCAGTTTCATAGCACGCCGAAAAGCAACATCACCGCATCGCTCTGCGCTTCTTTTTATCAGTAACACAGTACGCAACATTACACAGCTTCACTTCCCCGTCAGATTAAATAATAACAAAGCTGGAGTTTATTAAACAGCAAATCCAAAGTTATCAGGAGGAATTCTGTGACAGGCTGTGCGTCGGCCGCAGGATGAGACACAGATGGGTAACAATGAGAAAAGGGTGAGAACAGGCCGTAGAACCACAGAAAAGTAAGTCGAAAAAGATGTTTGTGAGTGCAACGAGATGAAAACAGATGGAGGGGATGAGGTATGCACTGGAAGACCAAATAGTTGACGGCAACACAAATGAAAACAGATGCTGCTTCAGTCTTCCAGCAGCTAATCAGGTAATTGATCAAGCCTGTGTTGTGCAGCGAAGTGTGTGACTGGCTCTCATGTGCTGATCTGGGCAGAATCTCTGCACCACAAACCAGCAGAGGAAGAGTTATGCACCGATTCAAGTCCAACATGTGAGACTTTCTAGCTGTGATTTAAGGCAGATGAGTGGGTTTCTGCTTTTTTTTTCTTTTGTAAAATATTTACAAAAATGTACACAAGTTCAGAGCAGAAGGATTTGTTGTGGAGCGCTGACAGCTGGAGGTTGTTGTGTGTTTAAAACATGAGTTTGGAGTGGAAATGAATTACTTTTCACTCATTTATTAATGTGTACAACCCACTCTTATATTTAACTTTATTTATGTAAATACAGATGCTAGAAAGGCATCAGGAACACAATAACTTATTGTTACTGCTATGCCTGATCATATGTAATAATAATAATAATTAATAATATTAACTTTAGTTAACTCTGTAGCTGGGACAGAGAACACAAACATAGCTGACATCTTTAACATCCTGCACGTCCAGATGTTAATTTCTTAGCTAATTTTTTAAATAATTCCCCTGAGGCTAATCTGTTAAGAGATTGCAGATGTGATTTAGGAATTTTCTAGGTCTGTAAGACCTATTAAAGCATGCTGATGTGAGAGCATCGCCAGGATCTTTACATTGGCTCCCCAAGTCCTCACAGATTCTGCACACCTGTTCTGTCATTTGACTTTTTTTTTTATTATAAATCTTCTTTCTATGAAGTTGTTGTCCTCCCATATCACCACTTCCAGTAAAGATTCCTGATTACAACAATATAAGCAGTAAACCATCTCTGAATGCACAGCAGCAGAGGACCACAGCAGATTCCCCTCCAGTAACTAAAAACAGAAAACTGAAGCTAAAATTCACACAGGATGGAATAAAGATGAGTCTCCATTTCACATTTTCTTGTTTCCTCGTTAAAACTGAGAAAAAAACCTTCATGATGAGCATTTTTACTCTGATCAGCACACACCTGCTGTGATTGAGTGTAAACAGACTTACTGGTAAATACTCAGAGTCCCAGAATGCTCTGCTTCCAGCTGCAGAACTCTGATCAGACTCTGCAGGAACTGCTTCTTCTGAGCTCCAGGACATCCTGTAG
This sequence comes from Craterocephalus amniculus, assembly GCA_036024015.1. NCBI lineage: Eukaryota > Metazoa > Chordata > Actinopteri > Atheriniformes > Atherinidae > Craterocephalus > Craterocephalus amniculus. The sequence goes on from JAVQJG010208321.1 coordinate 5,170, forward strand.
GAACAGACACAAGCCTGAAAATCTGCAGCTTTTTGCCTCTGCACACAATAATCTGATTCTGCTCTGGTTCTGACTCAAACACAGGAGTCTGTTTTCTTAAGTAGACAAGATGAGGTGTTAACAATGAATGAATGAATGAAATTTATCTTAAAATGTTCTCATGATATTTGTAATTATTCCAAAGAAACTATTTTCCAGAAGATTAAACTGCAGTGTGTACCAGGTAGAGGCTTCTCCCAGTGTCTCCTGTCTGTTGCTGCATCCGTCCCCGTGCAGTCTGGGATACGATTTCTGCAAAGAGGCAGGGTGAACATGTGTCAAATCAGATAACACAAGCTATACATTACAACTGTAAACATTAAAGAACATTTAACAGGCATTTTATACCTCAGGTCCTCATAGTCTGTTCCTACCTTTAAGAGCAAACTAAAGACTCGTCTCTTTAAAGAGCATTTTCACACTAAATGAGGAAAAGTAACCTACTTTTTGATTTTTTGCTTGTATTGTTCTCTCAAATGTAAGAGGCTTTGGATAAAAGTGTCTGCGCCTCAGAAGATAAAACGGGTCTATCTAATGGCAATTCTGAGTGCAAAAATTGGACTTTAACATCCCGTTTCCTCTTTTCCACTCACTGCTTCTGTACTTTGCTTTTGATTTTAGCTTTATTTCAAGTGTTGTTCATAAAACTTGATGAAAACCAGATTATATCCTGGTGAATAAAACCTTTGAACAGCAAGAGGGTGTACAATCTCACTTTACTTTCTCTTTCATAACCCTTAGTTGTCAAAAATCTTTGGTTTTCTTTGTAGACAACATGATTATCTAAAGTACAAATTTAATGAAATACATATTGAAAACACTGCTGATGAGTGAAAAGCTGCAGCAAGAGGTTGATGGTGAATATAAGCCATCAGAAGAAAGCGTCGACCATTTTCAGACACAGAGAACAGACAGCCCGAGCACAGCTCATCCAGATTTTTCCCTTATTTCCTTTAAGGGAAATCCACCTTAGCCACAGTAACAGCCACTGGTGCATAACTGGTCGTAGGTGAGAAATAAAAAGAAAAGAACTGCTTGCACAAAAGTAGAAGAGCCGTTTAGAGCTGAATAAGGAGCAGATGATGGATAACTCACTGTGTAGAGGTGCCGGGAAGCGGCCGGCCGCTGTCCACCCGCACACACCAGCAGTAACCGGTGGCCGTGTGACACTGGACGGGGCTGTAACGGCCGTCTGCACTGCATTCTGGGATAAAACGCTCCTCCTGTCGGACCGAGCGAATCTGAGAGAGCAGCGACGCTCGCTCACGCTCACACGTCAGCGGACTGTCTGTATATGCACACACACACATATTATTACCATATATTAGGCAGATTCTCAAGTTACTGTGTCCATGCTCATTAACAGTAAAATCATCAACATATTAGGGATGTGAATCTTGTAACAACTCACGATTCAATTCGATTCAGATTCTTGGGGTATCGATTCTCGATACAAACTGATCCTAATTTACATTCAATCCTCTTTTAATAACAAAACGTGCTGATTAACTACTCTATAAGCCAGAAACAGCTCTGAGGAAATGTTTCATTAGTTGAATGAAAACTGATCATTTTCATCAAAAAGCGGTATAATACAGTTATATACAGTTATACGGTACATATATGTTGAAAATTATTGCTGGAATTTCAACAAACCTAAAGACGTTTCTGTTAAGTTGTTTTTAGAGGATATCATTTCAAATTTCTTTGTGAACTTATGGTTTGTAGGTTTAAGGATCAGAGGCAGTACTTTAGATCAGCCCACACCCAGGCATACTCGCTGACACGACGCTGACTCACCGGTGGGGCGTCGGACCGAGCGGTTCCCCATGGGCTCAGAGTTGATCAGGATGGTCACCCAGAACGGAGGAGCTGTCAGCTCTGAACAGGAGAGGATATTTATCGTTACTACCAGAAAAAATAGTATTTCTGCAGCCGCATCAATACCCTAAAAACATCTGAAGAAACTGGACAAGTGATAAAAGAGGAAGAGAAAAACAGCTGAAAGTGATGCCCTGAAGAAATGCAAGGGAAAATCCGGCAAAGACCTAAAAGTGAGAAAGAGCTGAGTTATGCCAAAAGACAGAGTGGGTCTGATGGAGGAGGAATCCTCCCCGCAGACCTGACCTCTACATTACTAAAGCAGTGTGGGATCGACTCTATAGAAAATGGAAGAAAAGACAGCAACATTCAGAGGAGCTTTGGTAAGTCTTTCAGGAAGCCTGGAGAACTATTCCTGGAGATTACTTACTGTAAGGACATTACAAGCTGGTGGAAGAGGATTCAGACTGTTAGAACAAAGCTCCACAGAGCAAATATTGACTTAAAATAGTCCAAACCCTGTTTTCTCCTCTGATTCTGTATTAACATTCATGTTTCTGGCTCAAACGTCTGCATAGTAACATAAGATCAGCTCCGGCCCACACAGGGCTCTGAATCGGATAAAGCAGGTATGGAAAATTAATTACTGAACGTCCATGACGGCCTGTGGAGAACAGAGGGAAACAGCTCTGCTGCAAAAACAGCTCAGTTTCTCCATTTAGGAAGATTTTGTTTTGTTTGTCACCTGCAGGTCTTCTGGGGCCAGATGTGGGTCCAGGTTTACCTGCAGAGACAGAAGAGAGAAACATATGAACAATTAAATCATTTTGGATCTCTTTGTTTGTTTAAAAATGCCATAACCTAAAGCAAAAATATTAGAAATGTGACAAGATAGTTTCATATTTAATGCTTGAAACCTTGGAAAGAGCCAGAAACAACATTCACCAGAATCCTCTGAATCTACCGAGGATAAAGTCTGGCTCACATCCCCTAATTTTATAATCCTAACACAGATAAACTGAGAGATCAGCTCACACAGGAAAGTAATGTTTAGTGTTTAAAATACACTACTGATTTTTAGCTAAATCACTTTTCTTACCTTCGATCAGAGTTGAATCTGCATCTGTGGTCTGAGTCAGCTTGCTGATGTGATCTGTTGAGCAAAAAGGTCCAAAAAGGGTTTATATCAGAGAGGAAAAATAAATAAAACCTCAGAAAGGTTTATAAAAGCAGATTGAGGTCGTCAATGTCAGCGCTCCTCTAACAGCAGGAATGGAAACGTAAACATGAATAAAGCGATCTAACCGGTGCAGTTGGGGACGCCCTGGAGGACGGTGGTGCCGCTGACAGGTTTGCCGTCAGGCGTGGAGCACCAGCAGTATCCGGACTGGCCGTGGCACTGCGTTGGCAGGAAGTGCCCTTCAGGACTGCACTCAGGAACAAAGATGGCAGCTGCAGGACTGACGAGGCTGCCCCCGCTGCTCCGGGCCCTGGCCTCCAGGCCCTGAGCTCTGGCCAGCTGGCATTTGGTTTGCGTAGGATCTGAAAGGAAAAGAAAATCTGTAGCCATGTGTGCTTCATTTGGTGGGGAGGCTGGAAACTTTGAATAGAGACATCACACATGTGTCTGCAGCCTGTTTGCAGAAGTGAAGAAGAAGCCGCTCTTCGTTTTGCTGGGAAGAGAAAATTATTCTTATCCAAGACAAATGGAATGGCAATCCATTAAAATTATTCGATTTTTCCTTTAAATAAAAGTATTTTTTGTTGCAATGGTAATTAAACTGTTCTTACAAATGAAAAAATAAGAAACAAAAAGAAAACTTTATTAAGTAAACTTTAACTTGTTTGGGTTTGTACCTGAGCAGTGCGCCCGTGGAGCGATGCGGAGCTGTGTGTTGATGCACTGAGCTCTCTGAAAGGCACACCGTGATTTATAGAGTCTGCCATTGCTGCCGCACACGGCTCCGTGGCGCCCCCTCTGGCAGTCCAGGAGACAGACGCGAGGCCATATGTTCTCTGTGATCAGAAAATTCTGCGAGCAGAAAATACCAAGTTACTTTTCAAATTGTTTTACCAACACTGTGGGTTATAGCGTCCTCTTATTACAACTCTAACTGTGTGTAGGCATTAAAACTTCTGCTTTTTACAGACATATATAGATATTAGGGGTGAAACAAACAATACACAACATCTACAGACAGTTCGGTTCAATACTTCTTTCAACTTGTTTTTCTAAATTGATTACAAATGGACGGACGGACGGACGGACGGACGGACGGACGGACGGACGGACGGACGGACGGACGAACGAACGAACGAACGAACGAACGAACGAACGAACGAATGAATGAATGAATTGAAATGAATGAATGAAAAAATTCATTCATTCATTAATTAATAATTGAATGAATGGGTGTATGAATGAATAAATTAATTGAAATAAATGAATGAATGAGTAAATGAATGAATGAATGAATGAATGAATGAATGAATGAATGAATGAATGAATGAATGAATGATGAATTAAGGAATGAAGGAATGATGAATGAAGGAATGAAGGAATGAGTGAATGAATGAATTGAAATGAATGAATGAAAAAATTCATTCATTCATTAATTAATAATTGAATGAATGGGTGTATGAATGAATAAATGAATTGAAATGAATGAATTAATTAATTCATTAATCGTGTCTGTGACACACGGATCCATCCACCATGGTATAATCCAGATCACAGTATCACAATCCAGATGACAAATAGTCTAAATGCTAAATCCTGTTATTTCCTCTCCCAGCAGCCTGATGCAGGACGAGCTGATCTCTTCTCTCTCTCCTCCATGTTCCTGTTCCTGCTGCTCAGGGAGAGGGATTCGTGCTCGCATCCTCAGGCTGCATGTGGGCTGAAGCTCCCTAACCTGCTGCTGCGGGTATCGTGGTGTTTTCCGGGTGGATGTTGCTTTTAAGTCTGAACAAGTTTCAGGGTTTAAGCTTTTCAGCGGTCAAAGGGTTAAAAAGCATAATTATAAATGATAATAATCGCGTATGAAATCTGCTCCTCTACACAGCAGGAGAGCTAACAAACTATACCAGCAGCTAGCGTTAGCCCTTTGGCCATGATGGATGCTGTAACTCCACAGAGAACACAGCATTTATCTTTTTTCTCGTTTCTTCTGCTCTCCTTCTCTTTTTTCTAAATTACACACCTGATGGCTTTGACCTTTTTCTTTTTATCTCGTCGTTTATTGGGCTGACTCTGACTGAGTCAGTCCTTACCCACATTCAGGAAAACAGCAACGGGCAGCAATTATGGGCTGTATGTATAATATTTAAAATATTAAGAATGAAATGTGCGTTATATGGAAAAAAGTCAAGGTTTGACGGACTTCACACATTTTATACAACGGATTAAACCCTCCTTCATGGAATAATAAAGAATAAATGTGGAAAAGAATAACATAATAAAAAATGAGGGAATATCTACACGTATATGTAAAACTAATAAAAATATTATATTATTTTCCTTTTCTATTTTCGCTTAATTATATTGTTTTATTCTTTTTCACTTCTATTTCTTATTCGTTTTCATATATATATATATATCTGTATTTATTTCCCAATATATATCATTAAATATTTACTTATATTTTTCCCTGTTCATTTCCCTATATCTATCTTTATTTATTTACTTGTATATATCCTTATTTATTAGCCTGTATATATTCTTATTTATTTCTGTATATATTTCCCGTGTCTATGGGCGGGCCATAGCGGGCCTGGCCCCTCCTACTTACTGCTTGTGCCAGTAATTTTTTTAATCATTAGATTTAAAAAATATACAAGGAGATTTCCAGATTTTAGCCAGATTTCCACATTTTGTGGCTGAAATATTTTGCTAGGATAATGATCAAACTGGATATGAATTTCTCATTTGAGGATAAACAAGGATTATTGACTATAAGAAGTATGTCATATCTGCTAAAAATATTTCTTTTTTTAAATTTTTGTGCTATATATTGTCGTAAGTGGAACCAAAATGAGGTAGTGTGAAAACAGTCAATAAAAAGATGTTCAGTGTTTTCACCTTCACAACCACAGAAATTACATTTGTTACAGACATGAGGGGGAAATTTAGAGATATTAGCTTTCACAGGATAGTATCTATGAACAATTTTATACAATATTTCTTTGATTTTGTTAATAAGCACATACTGATATGGCAATAAAAAAATAGGTCCAGACTCCATTCTCCAGTGTCCATCTGACTTTACACCTAGGAGTTGATACAGGATCAAACAAAGATTATACATTTCTTATCAGTAAGAGAGATTCCATCAGTCATAGGAGGGCCGACCGGTACAGTAACTAAGAGATCAGAACGAATACTCTGTGCTAAGGAGGCTATGTCAGGAGGGATCCATCAAACCACCATATTAAATTCCTCAGGGATGTTTCAAACCCATATTTATCTGTGAAGGTTCCTTATAAAATAAATTTTCCTGTTGTGTTCATAAGTTTGTTCGCTGCATTGATACCTTTTACGAATCAGCTTTCTACAAAAATGCTTTTATTTTTGTGTAAGGTATAGTCATTGTTCCATAAAATGCATTTGTGGGCGGAAAAGTTCTGTTTGAGGATCATGTTCCAGTGTAATAAAGCCTGTTTGTGAAAGTTAGACCATTTTTTAGGTAGTCTTGCTATTGAAAAAGGGCATATCATTAAAAAGTTCAGACCACCTACAGAGTTGGAGAGATACTTTGGGATTATATTCCACACGCTATTGGGACATTTATGAACTCTTTTAATCCATTAGATTTGAATTGTTTGGTTAAAGAGGTGAAATCAATTGCATTTAGTCTCCATCGGCTAGTGAGTTTGACAAAAATCAATCTTTTCATTTTTTTTGGTTTATGTTTTCAGATAAACTTAAAAAGAATTTTGTGTAGGGTGGTGTGTAGCTCAGTTGGTTGAGCAGCCGCCCCAGTACAGCGCCCACAGTTCCTTCATGTAGCCGCCCTGTGCTGCATGTCGTTCCCATTGTTTCCACCCTCTTTCTGACTAGCCACTATCAATAAACGCCACTGGAGCCAAACAAATCTTTCAAAAAAAGAATTTTGTCACGTTGGGAGCAGGTGGAGGCAGGAATGTCAAACGATGCAAATATATAAGCTGCTCTCAACATACCTTCAGCTTTGCTCAATAAAATTCTAGTTAGATCCCTTGCAGCCCATGAATTGAATTTACATTTAATGGCTTCAATCAATGAAGACATATTTAGGTTAAGTGTGTCTTTCAGATTTTTAGACCTTATTATGCCTCAGTGAGATATAGCACTTTTAATTGGTATATTACAGGAAGAATTTCACATTTCTTTAGGTTCAACTTTAATCCAGATGTTTTGGAAAATCGTGATTTGGTGGCTAAAGCTTGGGGTGTTTGTTCTTGTCCACTGTGAAATTTTAATATCTTTCTCAGATAATCAAATTCCTTTGAAAGTGTTTGTAAAATGTAATAATTAAGTATTTGGGTTACTAACAGGAAAATATAAAGTGAAGCGGGGCATCCTTGACATACTCCCTTTTCTACATTTAATCTTTTGGATGTTCCGTGCATTAGTCTTATAAAACTGTTATTATTTTTGTAAAGAGTTTTAATTTCCCTTATAAAAAAATCCATCATCACATCACTGGAAACTTTAGAGCAGTCCCGGTTGAGTGCTGTTTCCGAAAACCTGATTGAGAGCAATCGTAGAGATTGTGCTGCTCGATGTGTGACATCAGCTGCTCTGCAAAGATTGGGCTCTTTAAGACAGGCTCTACCACCGCATGTTTAAAATAGCTGGGAACTAAACCGGATTCAAGTGAGAGATCGATCCGTTTCACCACACAGGGTCCAACAACATGAAACGTTTTCATGAACAGTGATGTGGGACCAATGTGAGCAGGGCTCCGGACTGTGTCATCCTCCAAACTGAGGAGTGAAGGAAGACCAGGAGCACCTGGGCTGCTGAGGAGATATTCATGAGAGGAAGATTAATACTGGCCCTAATGTCCTGCACTTTATTCACAAAAACGTTTGCAAAGTTGTGACAGTCCTCCGGTGAGAACGGGAACATGAGGAGCCGATGGTGCAGCAGGATTCGGATCGGTGTCAAACAGGACTTTCTGATGTTTCTTGTTTCCAGGAATTAGATTAGAAAAAAAGCTGAACTCGCACGCTTTTTGAAAGCCTCTTCTTCTGTAGGTAAGCTTTATTTTTCAACGTTTTCCACACCTCATCTCTCAGCGAGCGAAAGGCAAAGAGGATGATGACACGGATCCTGCCGTCCGTCCGCTTCCCAAGCCGATATGCGATGTCGATGCCTTCGGTGGCTCTGGTTCCCAAACCCAGAGATATCTTGATACAGACGTCTGCAACTCTCTGCTGGAGGTTCTGGTTCTCTTCTCCCAGAAGCCCATAGAGACGAAGGCTCCACCTCCTTCTGTACCGTTCTGCATCTGGTACGCGCTCTTGGAGGGATGTTATCTCGATCTGTTGTTTGTCACATCATTGCTTCAGAGCAGCATTTTCAGTTTTGATCTCGATGATTTCTTCCTGTCAAATTAAAGTGAGGTTGTGAGTTCTTTCATATCTGTGCCGTTGCTGTTTACAAGCTTTGCTAACTCATCGGCTCTTCATTCTCTGTTTTCAGGATGTTCATTTGCAGATCAAACAGCGACGGTTCGGTTTGTTCGCTGCTGATTGTTTTGGACGTTGGACTGTTTGTATCTGGGAGAGGATTGAGCCCTGCCTCGTTTTCCGGAGCACAGCCTTGGTAATTGTGATCCTGAAGGGGCTTGGACGTCGAATTCTGCTCCTTTGGCGTTGTGTCTTTCCTTTTAAGATCCAGCTTTCTCTGCGATGGACTCATATTCTTTTTGCAGGTTATATTGAGGGCAGCTAGCTTAACAGTTAATCTGTAGTTTTGTCATCAGCGTTTCGTTCCGCAAGAAAAGTCTGACAAAATGTTCCAGTTCCTTCCGGATGTTTTGTATGGTTTACTTTTGTGTTTTAGGTGCATTAAGGCAGATAATCAAGGTTGGAGTCTGTTTAAGTCAGGATAACTCCTACTGAGCTGCTGTCCCTGATAACTGCTGTACGTTTACCATTAGCTACGCGACGTAGCCTACATCAACGTTGCTGTGCATTTTGATGTGTGAGCTGCCGGAGTCTGCAGCTAGCAGTTTTGCAAAGGCCGATGCTAGCAGCAGCAGCAGAGTGGAGCCTTCGCCCAGCAGCAGGTCGGCTGCATCCCACTCAGGCCACAACCATGTGTGTCTGACCGCAGCATAGACAAATGTAAACAGGTTATTTTGAAAACATATCCTGTTAAAATGTTTGGATCATTTCTCCTGCAGCTGGTATGTGAGCAGAGACTGGCCTGAGTAACTCGGTAGAAAAGGATGCTCCATATCATCAGACTTCTCCAGCGTGGGTTTAATGACTGGAAGCATGCGCAGAAACAGGCAAGGGCTGAAATAAGCATGCAGCTTCAGAAGAGCATTTAGCCTGTGAAACGATGTGGAGAGATTCAGAAAAACGTGGAGAGACAGGAAAAGAGATTTCCACTCTCTTAACTTCAGAGGAACTGGCCCGCAACAGATATTACATGTCAGCCATGATTGATATGGTGGAGTTTTAGTTGTGAATGGATGCCGTTCCGTGGAGATGACGCTGGCTCTTATCTCTTTTTGAGTTCTCCATGTGCAAAGATCCAGAACTGACCAGGATAGCAAAAACAATCCCCCAGAACGCACGCTATGCCAGCCCACAGAACCAGATCGTCCAAACGATGAACAAAACGGTGAGAAGGAGATGGAGAGACGAGTCGGGGATAGCTGGTATTCAGTTAAAGCCGATGGCAGACGGGTCCTACAGGCCGAGAGAACATACCTATAGTTGTGTGATTTGTTGACGGAAAGTATACCGCATGTGAGCGCCTGAGGTTATGGTTATATGTAGGTTCTGCGAACGCCTGTGGAGCGGAGCCGCTCTCATCGACTGACTGTGCTGACATGGACGTGTCAGCGTGGAGAAAAGCCCCGCCCCACAGCCGATGATTGGCAGCTTGGATGCAAGGACATAAACAAGGATAAATACAGAGAAATGTAAAGGGAAATGAATAAAGAAATATAAATGAATGAATGAAGAATAAAACAATATGTTAAAGTGAAAATAAATTTGGAAAAGAAAATAACATCTTTATTTGGTTTATATATATGTGAGTATACATTCCCTCATTTCTTTTCTCATTCTTTTCCACAGTTATTATTCTTTATTGTGGCACTCCTACCATTCCATACTTCTTGGTTGAACTCGTCTTGTTACTTAGTATTTTCTTCTCCACTATGGATGCGGCCAGGCAGTCATATTTTACGTTTTACCGTTTTAAATCACTCCACATTAATCGCTTTGCGCTCGCGATCGCCACGTTTGTTTACAGTGAAGCTAACAGTGTTGCTAATGCTAAACCTGCCGGTAGGGTCGGGTGTTGCTTTGATCAGTTCCGCTCGTAGCCCACATGTCACGTCCGGCACGGCCCGGATTGCGTTCACAAAGCATTGATTGGTGCCCGGCACGGGTGGCCCGCCTGTTTGCTTTCACATGGACAGAAAAACGTGCTCGGATCCAAGCAGTAGACCGAGCTGTAGGTGCTGTGCTTCCCAACGGACAGAAGAGATAATGATTCCTTCCATGAGCCGTTCCTCTCTCTGCCTTTCCCCTGCTGAGCGTCATCACAGCACTGGGAACTTCCTTCAGAACGGCGTCATTAGGCTGCTGAACAAACGCTTTTACACCGATCATAAAACCCGGAGGACCTAACGACACACACCCAAAGCTGCAGAGGAGCGATGGGGTTGGAGGCGGGACCTGAGGGGGGGGGCGACGTGAAAGTCCTGTTTGTTTAAAACGTCAGGCTACGTCTGCTCTCCTCTCCGGAGACCTCAGCTTTAATCCCAGACAGGCTTTATTTTCTGACCCGTTTCATTTCCACATTTCCTTTCTGCCTGGTCTGAAAAAGGTTAAAGCTGATGCTCTTTCCCGACAGTTTGGCCCTGCAGACCCCCCGTCCAGCCTCGTGCTGACACACTCAGCATTAAGGCTCCACGCAGACGCCGGACACGCAGACCGAGGAAAGTTTCGTCCGTCTTCTGAGTGAATTACCTGAGTATACAGTGCGTTTTCAGGCTCCTTCTGCATCCGTCACTCCCCGCAGAAGACGGAGTAATACCACCGGAAACCACGGGGGCAGTGTTGAGCATAGTGGAGCAGAAGCAAACCAGTGAAGAAGAAGATGATCAACAGGAAGAAGAAAATCATAGAAGAAGAATGAAGAC
>JAVQJG010208357.1:0-28195 GCA_036024015.1 Craterocephalus amniculus
AGAACATGCAAACTCCACACAGGAAGGCCACAGTTTCAAGCCCCTCCTCAGCCGGAATCTGGCTCCGACCGACTTGGGACTCGAACCGGCGGCCTTCTCACTGTGAGGCCGCAGTGCTATCCACTACACCACCGTGCAGCCCTTACAGAAACCATATTGACATATTTAATTTGCAATGATATATTGGCTATTTTTTGCAACAACAGCCATAAATTTCCTCTATAAAAAACAAATCTCATTAAAATTCAATAAGCGGGTTCGATTATCATCATACATTTTACAGTACTTCATACAACAATGCAGCCTGACATCACATTTTGGATCACAGTTACAGTGTGTTTTGTGATTGACTATGGACGGAAAAACTACAGCAGCACAAAAACAGATATTTAAAAACTGCCATTAATACCACTGGCATGGACAACTTCCTACTATTTACTTCCATTCTTCGAAGTCTGTTCCTGCTCTGAAGTCTGGGTTTCAGCATTTATCTGGTCCGGACCCTTCACCAGAACTTGCGGTAGTGTTTGCTGACTCTTGTTTGGGTCAGATGACCTCTGCTGAGTTTTGTCCTGCCTGTTTGACTCCATCTGTGTGTGCATCTTTGCTGTCTGACCCTTCCTTTCCATAGATGGATCAGAGCTGGACATACATTTATTGCACAGATCCTTCATGTCCAGGAGTCCCTGCACCAAGCACTTCACGAATTCTGTAGAACATGTCTGTGGGCTCTCCCGGAAACTGGACACCGAGAAGATGATGTGATCTGACTGAGGGTTGTAGCACGTGCCATATCCGTTTGCAACTACTGGTCCGTAGCAGCAGAACATCTCAACAGTAGTTGGGACCTGAGGAAAGAATAAGTCACAGTTTCACTGCTGTTTGTTGAAGACAAGACGAATGAGGAAAAGGTGCTGCAAATACTGTTCTCTATCGGTCACATGAACAACATCATTTCCAGCTTCAGTCCATTATTGGGAAGATGTTAAGAAGACTAAGAAACTGATGAAGACCCTTTTTATTGTGAGTCACACTACTGAACACAGTTAGATGAATCCGTTATCTCATTGTTCTATTGTTAAAATGGAATAATTATCTCAGTTTTCACAAGAAAACAATCATTTTGATCATGAGATAACAAAAAAGAAATCCTGTTATTACAACATCTAAAGGTGCATTTTCCTGTGATAACAAGATAACTATCCCGTTATTACAACATAATGATGATGAAAAAAAACATGAGCATATTCAGTACACATATAGATTTAAAATAGTGATCTGTGTAAAGGTTACCTGACTTGTTGAAAGAATGAACTGATTACTGATGAGATAGGCATCATCTTTGAAGATTTCTGGCTTCTCCATCTTCATTTCACGTGCAATTTCACGTAGTCCAAGTAGATGATTGTCTATTGCCATCCCTGTAATTGCCTTAAAAACACAAGGCAAGTTATTGTTTTTATTTGACGGGAGAAAACTGTTACAGAAATCTGCAAGTAGAGAATAGTTACCAGAATAGTATACTTTGTCTGTGCGGTTATGGCATTTCTTAACATCTCCATCTTCTCTGTGTCCTGCAGAGGTCACAGTCAATGATGGGAGATTAGATCCCTTTACTGTAAGTTAATATAGCTGTTTATGGTGGTTTATAGTAACACAAACTGTGGTGAAAAACAGAAAACTAAAGCTATTATTTGGGTTTATTTGTATGTGGTGTCATTGTAACAGCATCCAAATGAAAATGTCTTACACTTGAGCAGAGTTTTCCATCAGTCATTGCTCTGACAAAGGTCAGGGCTTCTGGAGTGGCTGAGCGAATGTTGTCTACTCTTCCTCGCTGGAAACGACGTATAGAAGCACTCTCGTAGGTTGACACAGGTCTACCATGACACCTGCAATCACACAGTGAGACAAAGCCATGACGTCTGGGAAAGTGTTACATAAATTATGAGAAGATTCATCTTTTTCTTACCGGTAGAAGGCTAACTGTAGAGCAACCTGGATGTAGGCATCTGGACTCATTTTCTGCTTCTTGATTAATTCCTTTCCATAGTCATAAAACTTGTGGACATTCATGTCCAGATTTTGCACCAGTCTGAAAAAAATGAAGAAACATTTAGTTAAATTTTGAAAGCATTTGTTCATTTTTAAAACTGCAGGGACTCTGAGAAAGAAATGACCTCTGGAGTTTGTCGGCTGAGGAGGCGATGAGTTTCTGTATTTCTGGAGTACATTTCCAGCGGAGTCGACGAGGCGCAGGCAGCTCGCTCACACTTGCAGCCCTTACCAGCTTTGATGGGCTGCCAATCCTGATGTCACATGGGAAGATAATATATACTGAAATAGTTTTATTAAGGCGTCACATTTATGACATATTAACAAACATCACACATCCAAATCCTTTTTTCTTACATGTACTTGAGGAGGTACTCTGTGCACTGCACAAGAACGATTCCTTCGAAAGCCGAGTGTTCACACACAACTCCACAGCAACCATCGGCTCCTACAACAAACTTACAAAGAAATGCTATTTTAATGGGCTCAATAATTTCTTCACCCTGCGAACAAATTATTCAGAAAAAAGAAACCTCTAGATATGAAATATAATGAAATAAACAAACGTGAATGTCTTATCAAATAATCTCTATCAAAGAACATGGTAATGATATTTTGCAATCCACAGGCACGATGTCCAGCGTGAATGTCAGCACTCGATTTAAATTTCTTTAAATGTTAATCTGAAATAGGTTTGGTCAAATTCATCCAGCAGGCATGAATTTAATCAGTCATGGAGTTTTTTATTAAGATATTAAGCCATCCTGTAAACCATCTATTACTAATTTGATTTTCTCTCATCTTTCATGAGACTACTTTTCATGTTTTTCTTAATAACTAAATTATAGAAAAATGTAAAAGTATTGTACACAGTGGGAAAAATGTAAATGAGACCATCTGAGCTCACTGACCTGCATCGGCTTGTCATACCAGCGGTTGCCCCCATTCTTGGTCACTCCTCCTCCGTGCAGCATCAAAGTAGCACGCGTGGTATCGCTGAGCTCAGGACCACATGCATCATCCAGACAGACCAGACACAGACACCGCTCAATCATGTCCAGGGAGTCCCTGTTGGTTGACTCTGTTGGAATAAGATATGTCAGTCGTGGATACAAACACAGCCAACCACCTAGTTTTTATAGATAGCTGAATATCTTTACTAAATGCACCTCTCATCAGTACACTGCGGGACTCGGCCCACTCTGTCCGTCCATCTGAGGTGAGAAGACCTATAGGAGGTACAGGCTCATCCTCAATGCCGGCCATCTTAACGATCTTCTCCAACTGAGTGAGCAGATCTCTTTCATTCAGTCGGCGGAAGTTGATCACCACATCCAGAACAAAGAACTGGACACAGGTTTACATTGGAATCTGTTTTCAATCCTCCATTTTCTCTGTTATCTCTTTGATATTGCTAAAGACTGTAAAAAGCTGATGACTGTCCCGACACATACTGCAGTTTCAGGGTTTTTAAAGTTCTAAATTCTCACAGCTGATCGTCAGAAAAATGTCTAATTTCTGTGTGGCATAACAAACAGCTCAAACAAATCATAGTCATCAAGAAGTATCTTCACCAATAAGTGAAAATAAGTCCTGCACCAACTATGGAAGCTACAAAGGCTGCAGCATCATTATAGCAAAAATATATATAGCCTTCCATCATACTCCATCTGTCAATAAACAATAGAGTCAGAAGAAACTAGAAAAGGTATATTGGGCTGATCTTGTTTTGCTAAACTGTCATGTGTATTATTTTTTTTTTCTATTATTATTCCAAGTCTGACCTGGTTTTTACAAGCCACAATAATGTGCTCAGGTTCTGGCATCACACTGCTCTCCTGAGCCACAAGTGTGTCCCTCTCAGGTCCAGGCAGGCGATAAGATGTGAAGAGACGATAATACTGCTCCATGCAGAGCGGGGTTCCAGCCAGCTGGCCCCGGGCGTAGTCTACAGGCAGGGCATGGCTACACACAGATACACACTCAGATATGTCAGCGATTTAAACATCATCACAGCGACAATGATTTGAATGTGACTTTTTGCTCAAATTCCGTGTTAACATACCCATCGAGAAGATTCTTGTACTCCAAAACTCCCGAAATTAAGTGAGCTGCAAACCTAAGAAGAAAACTTTATTGTGTAAAACCTTTAAAACAAAAAACAAAAGCTACAGTATAAGGGATTGCTTTGGCTGGTTTCACTTAACTTTGACTTGTGTGGCTGAATTTTCTTAAAATGAAACTTGACTGACATTTAAAGTATTTTGTCTTGAAATTAAACACGTTTATAAATTAAGATATGATGTGAAAGTATATAATTTCATACTGTATTATCAAGGATATTGTTAATACTAAATTACGACAGGATGAATGAATTATTTTTTTTGGAGCAACTAAATCTCTTCTGTTGACTTTTCATTTTTTCATACCTTAAGGAGTCAATGGGAGCCCTGATGTTCTGTTGGGGAAACACCATTGCAGGACTGGAGTTGACAGGTAGAGCCAGTCTGTTGTTTAGATACATGTCATTCAGCCAGTAGTCATAAACCTACAGTAGGGGGCCCAGAAATGAACATATTCATCGGGATTTACACACTGAAAGTATCCAAACATGAATATAACTTTGAAACTGAAAACTGAGTGTGCTTATGAATTAAAAATTTATAAAGCTGCTAAAAGGACACAATAGATTTTCCACCGCAATAAGTTTGTTTGTGGATAATGTTTACAGTAGTTTGTCTACAAGATTCCTGAAATTTCAATTATGTGCATACAAACTTCAGAAATTTCATCAATGACTCAAACTTGACAGTTTGACATGATAGTGCATGTTTACCTCAAGACTTTTTAAGAAAATTAACATGGATCACATCCCTTTTTGAAAAGTTGTATTACCCAGTTTGACGTGTTTTCCCTCCTCTCCACAAGCTTGCTCTGTAGCAGCTCCCCTACTCCTCCAGGGGCTCCGAACTGCTTCACAATTTTTTGGGTCTTGATGTATTGTTCTTCGTTGAGCAGGTGCTGCATGCACCTCAGGTACATATCCAGCGTGTCTTTGAGGCTGGGCAGCGGCAGCTTCGGCAGACCCTGCAGTGTGTGGGGATAGCAAACATTTTAACTCACATTATAGTTACATTTGTGATGGCAGATCCGCATGTAAAACTGGATGTATTGAAGACTGTTACTGTACATACAGTTATTCAGTTAAATGTAAGAACACAGAGCACATTAGAGCACAAAATGACACTTTTTACTCTTCGGTTGAGTTAAATGTCACAATTTAGTAAAATCTCATAATTCCTTCTTCAGTAGTCACTTTTGTTTCTGAAAATATTAATATTGGTGATTGTAAAACCTGAATTTCTTCCTGAAGGATTCAAAGAAATATAAGATGAAAAGAAGGTATTTACATCTCCATCTCCTAAATCTTTGGAAGGTTTTTGGTCCAGAACTGGCATGGTTACGCAGCAGAAGGGCTGTCAGATAGGTTGATTCTTCAGATGAACTCTGTTGCCACAAATTTAATGGAGAAATATCGATTAAGTCAATGCAAAAAACCCTCAAAACAAAACAAAAACCCTTCAAAATAAATTGCATTTGGCAATCATGTTTTAATAAGAGCAAAATATGTGCTTAATTAATTATGACTACAAAGAACATTAATTATGAAATAGCTTTTTGTTCAATTAATAAAAGAAAAATGATTGACTAATAAATATGTGAATAATTGCTAATTATTAATTCAAAATTATGAACTCCTCATCAAATACAAATCAATAGGTGATGATTAATGAATGATTCCTTAGATTAGTTAGATATGAAATGAATGACAGATGAACTAGGGACAACTCAATTACTTATGATTAATCAATGAGTATGCCCCTGATCATTCTTAACACAGGACCATGTAAGTAAGTAATGATGTGTAACCAAAGAACATATTACTCTGCATCAATGAATCATTTAATAATGATTGTTTTATACATATCTGGGAATTGATGGTGCTTCCCTTTTTCTGAGTGGTTTACAGAAACCAGCTGGGGAACAGCACCAGATCTGTTATAATTCCTTTATACTATTTGCTTATACATTAGTTATTAATCCTGGCCACCAATAGTTCTGTGGTCAGCTACTCCATTATCAGTAATCCTTTTTGTGTCCCCTTAAGTAAAGTAAAAACTTTTAAGAATTACTTAAAGACTATTATATCATTACTTAAGCAATACCTTATCATAAGTTAACAGTTCTTACTTTTCTGACTCTGTGGTGCACTACCCTCAAAGATAAATGACAACTTACCATTTTAACTTAAAAGAGGCACTATTTAACTTTCCAACCTTAAAACTCTGCTTTTCTGACTTGTTTGACAGCACAGTGACTTTTATTACCTTTATTTCTGGAAATTACCAGGACCTTACATGACATTACAGAGTTTCATCTTGCACGCCATGTCACACATCAACAACCAGATTCAAATACATCTTTTTAAAGGGAGCCATAGCCAAAAACAGGAGGGAGGATGAAGAGAGGAAAAGAAAGAGAGAAATGGATACAATAATAGAGAAGGCAATAGAGAAGGCAAGAGTGAAGATAAGACTGACTTTTACTTGATGGAGAGAGTTCAGAGTACAGGTGGGATTCCAAATGGATGTCAAATTAACTGTTGTTAGGGGGGCACCTCACTGAAGTCCATCTTAAATATGAAAGTTTTTACCAGTTTTAGATCATTTCTGTAAGTCACAAGATTAGGTTCTCATATCTATGACAATAATGCAAAGGCACGAATAAATCAGCATTTGAGTACCTGAATTATCTGCAACAATGTGAAGAAGAGAGCATGAATAGGAATGCACAATTGACCTTTGTTTTTGTACTTATTTTATTTTTTTAATATTCGTTTTTATGATGTAAAGCACTTTGTGATGCATCATGTATGAAAAGTGCTATAGAAATACAGTTTGATTTGAAAGTTTGAATGAAAATAAGTGGGAAATTATTGTTTTCTTCAAATTTATGGATTAAAAACATTTAAATGTGGTGCATTATGTCACAAATTGACCAGTTCTCTACAGTACTCAGTGTCTTGTCTATTACTGAGACACCGCACAACTTCAGAATCACATAAGTTGTATTGAACGGTTGAGGTGTACGGCATGAGGAGAAATGGTGAGTGTACAGTAACTTGTGGAGCTCCTGTGCTGCTGACCACTATTATCAATTTATTAGCTCATCAGTAATGTGGATAATATAAATATCTCTGAATATTCTGCATCATCTCACACAGCAATAGGCTGAATTGTGTCAAACACACTGGAGTCCAAAAACAGGAGTCTTAGTAGTGCCTGCTTTAGAAAAGAGTGGACTTGCTGAAGCAGATGGATGATGGCATTCCCAATCCCAAGCCCATGCTGAAAATGACTGTAAGAAACTGCAGGGAATCCTTAATACATGTAAAGACTCAACACAAATGCATCACCTCTTCCTGTTTACACATTATTGTTACCCCACTGGTAAGAGCATGCTTAATATTGTGACTAATCTCGCAGAAATTAAGCAGAACTAAAAAAACAACAATGTTTATATACTTAACTTTAGGGAAATCAAAAAGGATAATCAATGTTAAAATAATGACGAAGTATATTGCCATACGTGACTAACAAATACATAAGCAAAAAGAAAAAGGGGGTTAATATTTTGTGTTATTCTTCATCTACTTTATCTGAATCTCACCAGGAAAGAGGTAAGTACCATTGATTCCCAGATATTTGTAAACCAATCATTACATAATAGTACATTCATACACAATATTTTAATCTGTCTGTAATTTCATCATTATGGCCATCCATTAAGAATTATCAGGGGCATTATGGGTTAACAATTGAGTTGTTCTTCTGTCACTCATTTAATATTAAATTCAACAAAAAAAAATAATGGATTGGATGAGTTCATAATTTTCAGTGATTTTCAGTGATTTCATGAAACTCCAGAGTAATGCAAAGATTAGGTTATCGTTAATGAACTTTTGAAACGTTCTTTAGTTGTAGAGTATTTAAGCTAATTTTGTGGCCTTAATTGTAAAGTGTTAAAATGCTAAAATGCACCATGTCATGCTTTACATATTACTTTTTATTTCTTCCAAAAAAATAGACATTAACAAAATAATCTGATCATAAATATTAATAAAAGTCCCAATTAAAACAATCCAGTACAAACATTTATTAAGTTTTACTCACCAGACAGCAAAGAAATGACTTCCCAGTTGATACTTTGGTTCAAGCAAGTTTGGCTCTGTCCATCCTTACTTGTATCAGTTTATTGGAGATTTTCTTTAAATTTTTACTGCTTCCATCTTTGGTCATTTGATACATCTTTCAATCTCCTGTGCACGGCATGAACAAGACTCCCTCGGTTGTTCAAGAAAGATGCTGAGAGGATACCACAGCCTCTTAGCAGCAGGAGGCTCCTCCCAGACGTCCTGCTATTCGCCGAGAAGTTTATTTGGCATCTCACATGTACGCTCCACCTTTTTAGATATGAAGGAGTACCACAGATGCGCACACAGTGTACAAGGCAACAATTAGGAAGGAGTCTGCACGGATACATTGTTTTGGCTCTTAACTTTGAAAAATTTTTCATAGAGGGGTATTTGCGCACAGACTACATTGCCTCCGCGTAATTGCGTTTGTGTAAATTGGCTGTTTTATTAATTAATAATATTTCTAAAGATCTTTCAGTCCGACCACAGGACACTTCTCCAAATACTTAATTCTGCACTCTATATTTACTACAGGAGGCTTCATAAAAGTATCCAAGTCACTTTATCTATTTCTATTTGAGAAAACTATATTCAGTTTCAAAGAGTTTATTATTATTAAGAATGATAAATATTTAAATGTACATGTCCATAACTTTAGTATTTTTTTATTAATGTGGTCAGGGTCTAAATGTTTTGCAGTATTTACATGATACAACTATCACTTTTTGTATAAGAATTGTTCACTTTTTGTATAAGAATTGTTCATTTTTAAAATTCACCTTGTGAGAAACAAATATTATTTTATATTATTATTATGTAACAAATTAAAGAATTTAATTAATCAACCAAAGAAACGACAATGAACGATGCAGTTAACATTATACTGATTTAATTATTTACATTAATTTACATGTCTGTACAGTCACAGATCTTATTATAGTCAGGCTTTGCATTCCAGAAGCACATCATTAGAATAAACAGAATAAACAATTAACAAGACGCAGATTCCAATTATGTTAAAATTTTCTAAAACTGTCCTAAGTAACACACAATTTTGCATATTTAATTTGCCAGCGAAATAAGTAATCGCATTAAAATACGCTTCCATTGCAATCGCTTTTTTTTTTGTTGTTAAAAAAAATGCATTTACACATTATTCCCTGAAGACATCATGATCATCTTCTGATAACAGAGACAAACAGGCCACTATCAATGAACACATCTTTTACATTTCTCTCACAACGCGCAAAAGCCTGAAATCACTAGACAAAACCCACAGGAATTGTCACAACAAGCGGAAATTAACGGACTGGTACACAATCATAATAATATTATGCATTTGATTGAATTGAACAGGATACACAGACCTCTACACGGGCACTTACAAAGTTTTACGCGTACTCTCCTCCTGAGGATTCCTCCTCCGAGTACGACCGCTGGGCAAAAGTCTCAATGCCATTCTCGTTGATCGTTGTGCACAAGCCCTTTCTCTTCTTCTCTCGTTGCTCCATCTTAATTGTATCGTACAGTCCCGTGGGTCCGTCCTCCAGGAGCATGTTTCGCTCGGAGTAAGAAGGCTTCATTTGTGTCACGTTCTTCAGCAGAAGGAGCGCCGGTGCGTAAAGCACGTTGGCAAGCCCCATGCCCAAGTTAAGCTGAACGAAGCCCAGGTCATGAACTATCTGTCCGGCCACCACGGGTCCCATGGCATAGGCCAAACAATAAGAAATGTCTGCAATAGCATACACACTGCCGTACACTGACACGTGGCGCACATCCACGAGGAAACCCAGAGTCGGGAGGAGCGCCGTGTCCACGAAGGCGATGCCAAAGCAGATGCCACAGAGCGGGATCATGAGCTGTCCAAAGTTTTTGCAAGCTGGCACGGTGCACGAGCTTGCACCTATGAACACCATACCTATTGCCCCGTAAAACCACTGGAGGTGAGGATATTTTTCTGCTAATTTCACAGTGAGATATACACCTAACACATGAGGAAAGAACGCAGGGAACCATGTCATGCCAATCTCCCACTCGCTGGCGTGCATGTTTTCCTCCATCCACCTGGCGATTGTGGGCTCGAGGAAGGCAAGAGGAATGTTACAGATGGTAAGAGCTCCGGCTACTACAGCAATATATGGATCAATCATCAGCTTGTATATAGGGGTGCCCACTGGCATGTTTTCTCTTTCTCGGTTGGAGAAGGGCTTCAGGACAATCAGACACAACACACCATCAGCAAGACAGACGCAGGCCAGGATCAGAAAGGGCACCTGCTTTCCGGCGAACTCATAGAGGACCCCTCCAAAAGGGGGTGCCACGAGGCTCCCAAAGGATATGAAAGCCAAAGCTATACCAAGCGCTTTGCTCCTCTCTTTTTCCTCCGTGTACCTGTCTGCGATCAGAGCGATCCCTGAAGTGTCCGCGAAAGCTGAGCCGAGGCCCTGTATGCTGCGCGCCAGGAACAGAGTTGCGTAGTTTTCAGCAAAAGCAAATGTTAAGGTGGAGAGAAACATGATATTGAGTCCGATGAAAAGTGGGATATCATACCCGACCCTGTCTATAAACGTGCCACTTAGTGGATTCACCAGGAGCTGCAGGATGGCCTTAGAGGCAAAAAGAACTCCTATCTGTAAGTCGAAGTTCTCCTTGGTTACTTTGTGCATGGTGCTGTTTGTGGAGTTGGAATACGGCGCAGCAACTTGGCCATGATCCGCTGCTCTCTGTAGCTCTGCGAGATAGTCGGGTATAATTGGCACAATTACCATATAAAGCATGTTGTCTAACAGAAGTACTATACAGACTATTACTAGAATGACCCGTTTCTGCCGTTCTGGGTCTTGAATTACGTTGCCCAGTTGTTTACTTCTTTCACCTATCTGGGACAGTTTGGAGGCGGCAGATTGTGCCACATTGGATGCTTGTCCCTCTGTGATCCCCTCCGATTCCATGGTTTTCTCCTTTTTCTGTCTCGAAAGTCTTGTGAAAAATAAAGATTCAACTCCCCCAGACTCTTTACAGAACTACGCAAGCTTGGCACATCTGTTCTGTCTGCACTTGTCCTCTTATCAGCACCGAGAGCCCTGATTAACTAGACGACTTTCCGCTCCTTTACCTCTTCTCTTTCCCTTGCGCTGTCTGTCATCGCACGCGCTTTTCCACTTTCGAGATTTGGACTCGTTTTATTCCCGTTCTCCCATGTTGCTTCATTGTCTCATATCCCGTCACTGAGCTGACGTGCTGGTCCCGGACAGCGCACTCACAGGTTGGGGATTCACCTTCAGCTCACAGTGCCACGGTTCCATCAGCGCGCGCTCAGTGTTTGAGGTCCGCTCTGCTGCACCCTTCCGGCTCCCAGACGCACCCAGCTGTCTCCAATCACCTGTAACGCTCTGAGCTAAGTCATCATTTCACATCAGCCCGGCTGCTTTTTGTCGGCCGTGGAAGGAATACACACTGCAGTTTGTTGACTCCCAAAGGTGCCCCCCCACCACCCCATGATCTCCCTTCCCTTCTCCACCGATGGCTGTGACGCAAAGCTTCTTCTGCTCTTCAGCAGATTTTTATGCTAATTGAATACAAAATCCCGGGTGCACAATGCTGCCCAGTCAGTTGCGTCGAAGCAGAACAGAATGCGCCTTTGTTTTATATTTCACAAGCCTTCTGAATTTTTATGGTATTCTTTTTACTGGTTTTAATTCATTTAATTCTGAATTGTTTTCATTCAGCGCTGAATAAAATAAAAATAGCCTAATTTATAGTTGAAGTCAGCCGCTACAATATGCAGCGAAATATGCACCGATTTCGACGTTAACGTTGCATAGTTTCAGCACCAGTGGACAACACTGCAAAGACTGCGATTTAGTCTTAACTTTCTCCAGGTTTTAAAAGTGGAAGAAGTTTGCTGTACAGAAAGCAGGGATCCGAGGTGTCTGTGTACAACAGGACTCCATGAAAATATGGTAAAAATAGACAAATCAGAGAATTATCTTTTACTCCGCTCTCATTTGAAAAATCTGAGAGCCCCAATTATCATAGAATATAAGAGAACTGAAAAGTTTTTATTGACGAGTCTTTTGATTAATATATTAACATTTTGTTGGCTTTAAGCAGAAATTGATGGATGATTTCGTCTCCAACTATTCTTTTGCAATAAATTAATCAAACTATCACAAAAAAAACGTAGAGTTTTTCACGAGTTAGAACTGTCATAAGTCTTTTTATTCCTAAGATCACATTCATATTGCTTTCAGCCCGTGGAGAATCAGTGTAACCATGCATCGTGTACAGTGGGGTGGTAGCCAGCTGTCATGAGTCAACCAAGGGTTTGAAACACAGCTGGACGCTGCCATCTAGCGGTCCTGCAAAAACCGCCCAAGCTGTTTCCAAAATGTGATGGGTTTCACTTTGACTCTATAAATGAAATACAGTTCTCAGTATGGAAAATTTTCCTAATAAATTGGATTTACATGTGTTATAGATTATAGGATGTTTTAATATAAAGCCACATATCAAAATCATATTTTTGAAACATGATCACCCTGAGAGCATTTCTAGTTACTATCTCTATAGAATATTGACAGATGCTATTTGATTGGTCTTTTTTTGTATCAAAGATCTTTCTTTGTTTTCAGAACTGATTCAGGTTAAGCTAAGTTGCTCATGCCTGAAACATGAGACAGAGCAGTGCTGACATCTAGTGGAAGGGGAATGTATTTGTGAAAGAATCACTGGAATGCAGAACTAAATCCATCCTGTTTCCTGAACATTTCATCACACATCAGTTAAAACATCAGGATCACCTATATAATGTTGAGTGTTTATTTTTTATGCCACTAGCTGTGATCTTTCAATGTCTGAGTAAGGAAGATTGTTAACTTACTATTTGTCAAAAATTTTAATGATTGTGTATGTTTGAAAGTCATACTGCAGAACTGACATAAGAAACAAAAAGGTTTGATGGCGACATTTAATATTAATTCAGGAAAATAGTATGATGTCTAATTGTCTATACATTATCAAAGATTTATGTTAAAGGTTTACAAAGTATTTCCTTGTTGATTTATTATATCATATGCCTTCGTTCAACCAGCAGATGTCACTATACCCCATTCACTTTTCAACCAATAACTTATAAATAACTTTTTTCTTAGGATGAGAATATTTACTTGTTTTTTTTATTTGTATTTGCAACAGAAAAACAATGATTGTCTACCGACAGTAATCAATTTACAAAAAACCTGCAAAAAAACCCAAACAGTCAAAGACTGTTGTTTTACAATGCACCTAAATCACAGATGACATAAAATATAAGTAGTTTTATTTCAAATATCATACTTATATAATACTTTATTATACACACCTCAGTTTAAGCCATTAATGATCTATTTATGCTTCTGAAAACAAAATGAAAATAACGACTTAATGAAACATACTCATGCGAGGCAGTATGCAGACTAGATGGGATCATTTTATGAGTGCGTGGCGTCACGCGCCATTATCCGTTGCAGTTTTCCCAGCTGGAGAAAATTTAAAGCAACTCTAGGTGGTGAAGAAATAAAAAGACTCCTTTTGTTCATGGTGTGTAATTGGCAAATGCTTTTCCAAGGTGCAGTTAAAGGAGATGTCTCATCCTGAAAATAAAAGGCCTGTGGACAATCTTCCTAATTGTATTTCTAAATAAACTATGGGAGCTCTTTTATTTAGAACACGTAACAATAATGAGTGTGAAGAAAGAACTTTGTTTTTAATGGAACAGAAATACTAAAAACTTTGGAAAACTGCAGCTTTTCTTGAAGCTGTTGTATAGGAAGGAAAACCTTCCATAAAGGATTTGATATGTACAGAGTTGTTTTTGATATTCATCAGGTATCAAGTGCACATTTATATATGAAGATTAGTGTTGCAGCTTTCTGTAAAATGCAAAGTGTTGTTTCTCCCAGAACTTTAAGGTGTAAACATGCAAAACTTGGCTAATAAATCCTGGAGTCTAACCAAAAAGCAGCCAATATGTTTCTGTTTTATTTTTAGACCAAATATTACATCACAGAGAGCAGCTTTGATAATCACATTTATTTTTCTCAGTGAACATACTGTAGCAGGAAAGCTTAGGCAGTCCTGAAGGCTGGAAACACTGCATTGGCTGCTGGTTCACCCAAGAGATCTATGCTGTGCTTAATCCCTGTCTCTTTCTTTCTCTCTGTTACTCTCTTCCTCACACACACAAACACTCATAGCCATGCTGCCCAGTGACGCTGGACAAAGCAAAGACAAAGAAATACATTAGTGTACACACTTTGACTGTGGTCAGGGGTGGAGCCAGCACTGTCCCTTCACTGTAGTGGCTGTGTTAGGGGATCAACTTTTTTGTCTTTCTGCAATTCTTTTCTGTTCTGATTTGAAACTAGCCCAGGAGATTCAAGATAATAACGTAATCTTGAGCTTTTGCCTAAGTAGTAATTTCTAGCAGCCAGACAAAATCCAAAGCTACAGCAGCCAAATGCATGCAGCATAATCATCAAGTGGACCAAATGAATATTAGTGTCTTTAATGCACTAAAATCTGTAACTATACAGCCTCAGAGTATAAGGAAACATTACACTGAAGTATATGTTCACTTAAAAAGCAAATTCGCTCCTTTTTAGATGATTGACATGTATTAGAATGACTATAACTGCTGCTCACCAAACCGAAATGACGGATTTCAATCAATAGATCTGTTTATGTAATTGTGCTGCAGGAAAACTCAATACTGCATGTGCACTGCATTTGAAAAGAAACACTGACTGAGAGCATAATCCTTGTATCTGAGTGGATTAAAAGCAGCATCATTACCATGTGTGAAATCCATTCATTTAATCAAAGCATATCTGCTGCTAATGCAGGGACTTTCCTGATTGATCAAGGAAGATATTTGCATGTTCACAAACTGGCTACGTCACAAATGCAGTTATGTCACTTTTAGTTTTAGTGAGTCAGCAACATGGTAGAAATGGAGGAAAGATGACCTGTTGGATTTTATATGTATTTTAGTGTCAAAAAATAACCAGCAAAGCATTTCTGAGCTCACGCAATTACCTGAATTGTGTGATTATAAAAGAAAAAAAGAAGACCGTGCACGGCTCGAAGACACTTTTGCAGTTTGCTTTAATTATTTCTCAATATTATTGTCTGGTCTATACTGGTCCCAGTGTGTGCTTTCACGATTGAAAACAGTGATTTCTAAAGAGCAGTGATGCACAGCCCCACTTTAATCCAGGTTATACTCAAACACTAATCCAGTAAAAATACTTTTTTCTTCTGAACCAATATGTTTTCTGTAATATGTAAAATGTTAGGCGAGTATTGTTTTAATGCTGAATGTGAACTTAGTTATCACATAAATCCCCCCCCCCCATGCAAAACACATCGGCAATCAAGTGGGATTTCTCAAACTCATTGAATTGATTGGAAGAGCAGCTGTGCTCAGCATTATCATTGACTGTCCTGCGGCTGCTCAGCAAGGGAGCACATTGCTGTGTATGTGTGCGCAGTCTTATTGTGTCAGGGTTATATAATCGGCTTCACATCAGACAGTCAGGATCATTAAAAGAGAGTGTAGTTGACCTGAGGCAGCAAACTGACATTTCACCTTGTTTTTTTTTTGTTTGTTATGTTTTATGGCTTGGCCTGCAGCTGGTCACAAGGTGCTGGAATCAAATTCAGATTTGACCAAAGAGGGTGATGGAAGAAATAGCCCTGCCCTCGCTAAATTACGCAGTCTAGGTTGGAAAGCTGCTTTCACCCCCTCAAGCAAAGGGATTTACAACAGAAAAGGAATTACAAGGAACACTAGTTCAGAAAACTGGGCGTGACTGCAGCATTTTTTTCCATGATGTAATTCTTTGCTTCATTGAATTACTTGTAGATCTTAGTTCTCTTTCAGAGTTAAGTAGCATCTCTGGAACTGGGCTTGATTGTTATCGCACGTTTTCAGTAGACCAGGGCCTTTATTCATACGTTAGAATTTTGTTGTTAGCACGTTATTGTACCGATCCAAACGTTGCTTCTTGCTTACAACCCTCTGTGCTGTTGTACCACCTTTCAGTAACTTTTAGCAACATTTGTTGCTTTATCAAAAGTATATGGTGTATATGGTAGGGCAGAATTAGTGCAATGGGAAAAAACAAGGCCTCAGTTGGGAAAAGGGCTGTAGGTTTAATCTTTAATGAATGCTTCAGTCGATTTAAAGGGATATTAGTTATATTTTCTCTTTTTTGTTTTGGAAGTGGTGTTGTGTAATTTTTGCATCTTACTTGCAACATACAGCAGCACTTACAGTAGAGCCCTTTCAGTTTTAAGACTCATGTGGGAATTTATTTTGGGAAGTGATATTAACTCATTGAAATGTAATTTTAGCCTGAAAAAAACAGTGCTGGTAAATGGACAAGTACAGGACAATTTGACCATAGAACCTCAAATATTGTGCACTAATTATGCTTCCAAAACTCTTCTGACTTGTAATGTTGGCAGTCACCAGAGCTGACTTTGACAAATAATACAATCTAGAAAAGAAGAGGTTAATGGATCGCATTAAACCACTGACTGTCAAGATCTCTGTTTTAAATCCCGTCCAGCAAAATCTTTCCACAATCCTTTAACCTCTATACTTTAGCGATTATTGACTTTTCTATATAGGTCCCGCCTGCTAATGGTTACAACGAGGGGTTTGAAAGTACACAATAAGTCATTCTTTCAGAAATACATCATGGGATGGTCAAACAATTAGATGTTGTCATGGACCGCATCCCTTCAAACTTATTAATCTTGTTTCAAATTAAAATGTAAAATTTTACTAGTATTTGATTAGAACCTATATAGTGTTCTTTGCATTATATGCATAACGGACAGCTAGCATGTAATAAGGCATGGTAACAAAATGATTCTTTAGATGGGAAAATAGTGACAGAGTAAATAATTTCCTGATGCAAAGGTGGCCAAGTGTGAAACTCATAGCATTTGCGGGAACTGCTATGAAAATGGTTTGTTTGAGATTTAAAAGAAAAATCCATTAATCTGCTTTGTTTTCCTCAAAATTACTCTTATTATCCAAAGTAAGAGCTGTGTGAAAGTTTCTTAAACCACTATCAACAGTTGTGAAGCAATATTGCAGATTTGGTGGCTTTGCTGACATCTTGGCATTGCGTCTGCCTATTTTGAAACAAAAATAATGTTGATTCAGTTTGATATTTTTGGAAACATAAAACAGCAAAGCTTGATCCACCCCAGATTTTTCACCAAAATCAATCCCATCCATTCATTTTCTATTCTGGCTTAATCCAATACATTCATAGTGTAGGAAAACCAGTTCTTTACCACAATCAGTGTCTTATCTATATTAACATATTTTTCTTTCACCCTTTAAAACAGCCCTCCTCTCACTGACAAATATCTTAACTTACCTTGGTCTCAGCAGCTGTTCATTATTTTACCTACTTAGTGCAGGTTCTGACATACTTTATTGATCCCTCTGGGGAAATTGTTTTGTTGTGGTTCCCTGTAGATGGAAAAAAAAAAAGGCAAATTATAATACTGGTTTAACGCTAAGCACAAAACATTTAATGTACATAGTAACTATACTACTATACAATCCTGTCTATTCTTCTGTTTGAACAAAAAACAAATATCATAAGATGCAGTCAATAGAAATCATGTGATGTGGAGCTTTTTAATGATTGGGGTGAAGGTGGAAGGTCACTGCTCAGTGAAGTGCTCATTAATGAAACTTCTCTGTCTTTCTCAAACAGTCCTCACTCGTTTTGATTCCCTCTTTCTGCTGCACTTGCGCTCATATTGCTCTGTAATCCTCTCAAAAAAGCCCATATGAAAACTTCATTGGTTGACCAGAGATAATCCTCAGTGAACTCTAAGTACCTGAATATGTTTGACTGTAATAGATGGAAAGCGGATAAAAAAAGAAAAGAAAAGCTAACCGTGCCCCCCTGCCAGACATTTGGATTCAAAGTATCACATAATCCAGCAACCATTTGATGTAAAATCTTAAACCAGTGTGATTTGATTTAATTGTTCTGTGGACATCATGTATGTTAGCATAATAATGTTTGCTACTAATAATGTCTTTTTAAATTTCTGAACGTGTTGTCACTAAACATGCACATTTTAAAATCTGATTATGTTTTACAAAAGAACTATGGTTTTATACTAAAACACAAAGAAAATAGCATTCCTTTACAAACAGAATTGTATTTTATGTGTGTTATAAACCTTTTTTAACTTGCTGAATCAGTGATGCTCTGCTAATTTGCTCCTGGATCACTTTGCAGTGATATTAAGAAGAAGCCTGGCTGTAAAGTCTTACTCCTACTTACTGAATTTAGTTTTCTATTTATTTATTACATAATGTTCTTTGAATCCCTAAAGATCAATTTGCAGTTGTTCATGGCCAGCAGGAAGTGGGGTCAAACAAACTCTTCCCCCATCTGTCAACTCCATACGTCAGAATCTGGGGACTTCCGTGTCAAGGTTCCAGTGTAGCTCAAACGTTGATTACAAAAAGTATTATGTGTACAGTACACATGCATGTAAACAATGATTTAATGCACATTTATACATCATCTGAAAAAAGTATAATCCATAGGGTTTTCAAATGGATCACAATGACTTGACTTGAATCAAAATTAGAAAGTTGCTAATGATACACAAACGGGGTTTGCCCAACTGACGTGTGTCATTAGCAAATTATGCAACGCCTCGCTTTGCTGACAGACTGTTGTCATCTTATCCGCTTAGAAATCTCAACTGTTGGGGCGAGGGGATCCACTGCATGTTTCAGCATCTGGGTGTTGTCTTTATGACTCTGGGTTAAAACATGCTGAACTGTTATCACCCTTACACACATCCACTAGCAACTGAAATACCCAGATTTAAGCACAGAAAACAACAGCACAGAAAAAAGTAGTCAAAGTGGGGAATTTAAAGCATCTAATGAAAGTGCCACAACTGTTCATTATGTAATGGTACAGTTCTGATAGTTTGTTGTTATGTGACAGTATGTGACATTACTGAAAACACACTCTTGGATATATATTACATTTTGTTTTGATTATCGGAATTTTCAGAGTAGCACAGAATGGAAAAAAATCACTAATCACAAATTGTGCTGGACTACGTTACATGTTACTATATTGCATAAACATATTTACAGTGAGGATTTTCTTTCTCTTGGTATTTCATACAGTAGTAGTTTATATTAGATTAGCATCACATTCAGCACATTTTCAAGTGAATGAAAAAAGGGAAAAAACATCAGTGACCAAGTTTAAACATTTGTAGTACTTTATTAATTGTCCAACAACTGCTGGTATGTTCAGGATCACTCTCCAAATGATAAATATTTAACCAACTAACACAAGATGAGTTCTTACGGATTTTACAGGGACCAATAACAATACAAAATCCACTGTTTATATAGTTACATCAGACAGATCAGAGTCATTGTTGTCTGCCTGCTGACCAACAGAAGCACAGATGTTTACCACTGAGTGAAGATTTCATGGGACTTCAAACGATTAACCCATTAATGGATGATGAGTTAGGGGGTGGATGGATCTGCTTGTGCTATTGAGGATTGATGAAACACAATTCAAAACAGAAATGAGATCTGCTATAAGACCAGCAGCTCTAGTAATCATGTAGTTCGATTAAGAAAAAAGCAAAAAAATAAACAACAAAACAAAGACTTAACTTTCCGTTTTATACCAAAAGAATGGACTTTTTGGTTTTTGAAACCTACAGTAAGTATTGTGATTATATAATAACCAGTAAATTATGGTGTATTGTTTAACATTGTAGTTACACAATACATGTGAAAAGAAATGTCACAGTAATCTAATTTCTGAAGGAATGTTTGTGAGTAGTGAGCATTCATGAATAACCATATTTGTTTTGTTCTATGATATGAAAAAATGAACAGGTACTTAAATTAGAATCTACATTACAATTATAGAGGGGGTATGAAAACGCCAATGAATAGCCATTAGCTGTCTAAACTAGGGATATACCAGATGATTAAATAAACAATAATTAATTGTGTTCTCTTATTTGGCTTCATAGTAACACCAGTTCATGTCTTTCTACTCAGATTGCTGAAGCATGTCCTCTTAATCTTCAACCACTCACTAATCTCTGACTTGGGGGTTGTGCACTGAAGAATGGTCCTCTTGTTTAGAGGATTATTGCAGTTTTCAATGAACACACATTTTAGTGACAAGGACAGTAATCAATTAGGAATTCCTTCTTTCTTGTCTCTTAGACCCACATGTCACGCTGTAACATATTTAGCTTGAATTTAAGTATTTTAGGGGACTTTGCCTTCAGTCAGAGACAACCTCCCAGAACTAACACAGAACTTTTAGCTATTGACAATATTTTTCGCTAAAGATATGACGAAAATGAAATACAGATGGCTTTTACTTGGACGTTGGCCAAAGGACTTCATATTTATTTTACCGTAACTTGGAAAAATTTGTGTATGTACTGTATGTCTAAGATAAACTGTAACTGATATTTGTAATAATCTGCATTAAATTTGTTAGGTGCTACACTTGCGTGTTTTGTCTGAGTGTGTTTTGAACCTTTGTGTCTGGGCAATGTGGAGGACAGTTGTTTACAGTGATAAATTCTACGGATGAGCTTGAAATAAACGTAATTCCTTATTTAATAGAGTAATTTATATTAAAGCTGAAAATCAAAGAAATCACATGTTTGTTACTGCACGAACCATGTCCAGCGTTGTGCTGGTTTTACTATATGCTCAAATTGGGTGTTCTCAGCAGTCCATTTGAGTTAAATTGGGTCCAAATGAGCACCATGGAAGTGACAGGTTATTTCCAAGAACTGGTTTGTAATATCAACACAGCTGCAGAGACAATCGGGAACAAATCCAGGACAGGTGAAGACAATGGGTATCACTGCTTTAGACACAACACGTACACAGACACTCACACACGGAGATATCAAGGACAGTGAGTGGGTGTGATTATTGCATGCTTAGTTTATTTGGACTTATTCTCAATCTGAGGCACATCAATCTTTTCCCCAGTGAGAAGCCGCCAGATGCCTCCTCTGTAGTTCTCATTTCCCAAAGCATACAGGAGTGGATTGAAGGTCGGGGAGGTCTTAGCCAGGATAGGAGCAATCTGTGGGCATAGGAATGTCGAGGATGTCAAACCTTCAGACCTTTGGAATGTGTAGACTTTTTATACAACCGTATAGAAATTCCATTAATACTGATAAATTTCGTTTTTGTAGAATAATAACAGTCTTGATGGAGAAAAAGAAAAAAAGGATTGTTTTTTTTATATATTAAGATTTGCATCTTTTTTTAAAGCCCCACAGAGGGCCAATTCTGTGAATTCTATACATTTAGTTCTGAATGTTTAAGGTTAAATTTATTTCACTTCATACACTTTGTATATAATGCAAAAGACAGCAGGACAAAAATAAATACATGCACATGGTTAGACTGGAAAGTAAGGCATGCATGGCTTGTTCTTACCATTCTGAGTTTAGGTGAGACAAGGTTGGCATTCTCCACAGCAGCGTAGAAGGCCAAGATGCCATAGGGGCCCCAGCAGAACAGCAAAGTCTTCAGAGGAGTGTTGGGGTTGAACTGTAGGGAAGAAAGGACAAAAGTCAAAAGGAAGGATAAAAGGAAGGGCAAGAAGAAAAAGTGAGAAAAATAATAGCAAAAAGTGGAAAAAGAAAAGCGATTTGTTGGCTATCAACCACTGGGAAATTAGATAAAAATGCCTTTTGAGGTTTTCTGCTGGGAGTAGAATCACATGCCTGGAAAAATGTCTGAGTGACCAAGACTGACTGTAAAGACATTAAGCTTGGAAACAGAAATAGTGAATGAATGGAGTAGCAGGTTGCTGTAATCCAAAGGCCAAAGTAGGGGTTATTCTACAGACTTGACGCTCCTCTAATTAAAACAGAATCTTTGCTCTTTCTTTTGTTTGTTACAAACCAAATAATTGTAATCCAATAAATATCCATACTCTTCCCAGAGTTTGCATATCTTTGCTGTATTACAATCCTTGAATCCAAACTGTCTGAAACATCTTCGACCACAGCATGCAGTAAAGTTCTGAGAGTTTGAACAGAATCTGGCTGTGCAGAAGGGGTCTGCACCGGCCATCCCAATGATGGAAATGTTGAGCAACAACCACTCAAAAGGAAGGAGAATCTCACCTTTTCTTGGCCAGGACACAAGTTTGGACTCTTTTCTCCTGATATTTCAGCCTTATGGGGAAGTGTGTGATGATAAGCTCTTTGAAAGTTACATTGTTCAAACAGAGTGCTTGGCATCTTTGTGTTTGTAATGAGAGTGTCTCTAGCCAACTCAGATGACTGTAAGTAATAGGCTTATGCAACATAACATGGGGCCACCTGATTCAATCCCTGCTGCCTGCAGATAGATTGTTCCTGTCCACTCACACCAGCTACTGCCAACCGGCATTTTCATCTGAAGCAGCCGAACTCCTCACTGTGGCAGTGACCCATATACGCTACACTGTGCCTGCACCTCATTCACAGACGGCTTTGTGTTACTCTGAACCAGGGCACGTGAGGAAGTTGTACTTTTGTAGGATCCTTGTGATTTCCTCCAGTGGGCAACTTCAAAGTAGGAAGAATTGCTACGTTACAGAAACTACATATTTGTGAGGATTTGTGCATCAGGTGTAGCTGTCATGTTACTTGAAAATGTATCATTTCTAGATGTCAAAAACTTAAATGCACCACACATTTTTATCAAATTTGGCTTTGAATGAACAATTGATGTTTGCCTGTTGATACTACTACATTGTGTCTGAAATTTCAGGAATTTCTAAATGGAATTCTTTCCCAGTTCTAATAATGTTAAAGAAGTCAGTAGACAGTTTCTTAAAATTACATTTCTTACCCTGGGGTTTCCAGTCTTCTTGAATTTCTGTGCAATGGACTGATAGGAGGACATGACAACAAAAATCTGAATGCCCATGTTGAAAATGCTCATTGGGATCAGGTAGGACACATAGTTCCTGCGGAGAGAAGCCCACAAAGAAAATCATGAAATCAGATCTCAGCGAGGAGCTGAAGATACAGAGAAAATCTATATTTATCCTGACTGCATAATGAGAAGCGTGAACATTTACTGTACCTGTCTCCTTTGCTGTAATCCAGTGTGCAGCATGTCCTGAGGGGCTCATAGTCGTACTCTCCCCAGCCATAGAGGGGCATGGCTGCCCAGAAAGCAGTGAAGAGCCAGACAAACACAGCCAAAGTGATGGCGCTGCTCCACTGGAGCTTTGTCCCTGGCAAGCACAAGATTAACATTTTTGTTTAAAACACCTCCAAAAGCATTAAGAGATGCTTGAGCACATGGTTTTGTACATTGGCTTAAATGTCCCATGGATCAGGCAACACTTCAGTCATAAGTAAATTAATATTTAATCATGTCACTTCAATCAGATACCAATCTGATGCAGCCTTTAGACAGCAAGCCCCTTTGTCCTCCTTGCATTTGGTAATGAAAGATCCCTAAAATGGCAGTAAGGGGGATTTTCTTTCCTCCAACATCAAAATAATAAAAAAAGAGGTTTTACTAGTAGTACTCGGGTTTCTAAGGTTTATTCTTCACTTATCAGTATGTAACAGCTGCTTCTGTTTCATCATAGTGTTGCAAACAATCTGTGACAAATGTAAATATTGACCAGCTGCTCTCCTCAGATCATGTGTGAGCCTGAACCATGGAGGGGGAGTGCATGTGATATTAGTACATCAGTACATCAGGGTGTCGACTTACTGGTGCAGTACTGGTGATATCTGTCCCAAGCGATGGCTGCTATAAAGTGAATGCTGGCAAGAGCTGTCATGAAGCCCTGAAAACCATGAGTCTGGCATCCTTCGGAGCCATAAGGCCAGTATCTGGAGGCAAAAGATGAATGAATAGATGAACTCCGTCTGCAACAGCAGGATGTACCAAAACAGTACATTTGCTTGAAGGGACATTAGTGAGACTGTCATGTTTCAGAGCTAAGAGTAGCATCTGCAGTCTGAAAATATCTGCTTTTGCCTCTGACAGTGTGCTGACAGCTCCCAACTTGACCCTTCAGCCTTAATATCAATATGTAGCTCCAGACATAGATCATTAATCCATCTGCAGCTGGATACTATTATCAACAGCAGTATTATCTAAACAGATCTTTTTGCTTTTTGGCCTCAATAGGCAAGACCTTAATTTGCATTATGAAAGCTGTGATTACATCACTCACCTCAGAAAACTGGAGAAAGCAGCGACTGTGGCGTTCATGGAGATTCCGATATCAGCCATCGCTAAACTGAACACTAGGAAATTGCTGGGGGTCCTCAGCTCTCTCACTTTGAGGAAAGCAACGATTGTCACCGCATTTAGAAAGAAGCCCAGCAGACCTTCGGCGGAACAAAAAAACAAAAAAATCATATTAGGCTACAGTGTTGGTGAGTGGAAGCAGTGCGCGCAGCGGCGCTTATTACGACACCAGCTACATTTCAAGACGGTGCAAAACGCTCTTTCTTTTACATGCCGCAGTCATTTCTTTGTTGACATGCTTGGACCAGGGGTGAATGTGCTACTTTAAAGGACAGAAAATCAGATGCTTTCCTGACCGGGTGGCGATTAGCCCTGTCATAGGTTAATGCCGCACACGGCAGGCACAGCCCTCGTAGTATCTGGCTGAATTCCAAGGCAAAACACTCACCCTCCACCAGCAGACAAGATCCCAGGGAAAACACATCGAACTCGGAGAAGCCCTCCGGTAAAGGGTACGACGAGACCATCCTGACGCCGATTTGGCACAAAGTGTCACAGATTTCCCTCCTCACAGTCCGTTCGTTTACGATGTGCCTCAATGTGACTGTACGGAGCCCGCTTTTAAAGGGGCATTTCACGTGAAAAGCGTGCAGTTTATTATGTAAAGCCCCTCTCTCTCTGTCGCCCCAATCCGCGCAGGAATGTCTTAATGAACATAACCACACAAAACGTAACCCTTAATGCGCATTTGCCGGCCTCAACAATAAAGCCCCTCAGTTAGTTACACAACAAGCCTTTGTGTTTTGGTGTGCCGGTGAGGATGCAGTCAGCTGCTGATGAGACGGCGCACTACTGCCCTGCGTCACTTTAAGGAAGCACAACAGGTGTCAAGGATGCATCATCCTGCCAGTCACAACAACCCATTTTATTATGTAAAGAAGGCCTGAACTATAACACCGGGAAAACTCTTTGCCATTCTAGATATAAAGCCTCATTGGCATTTCAGTCCCCCAAAATGTTCATTGATTCAAAGCTGCTTCCATAGTCTGCAGTTAAAAGAAAATAAGTACAATTTATTTTGGTGGATAGGACCAAGTACTTGTCCCAGATTTCAGCTCTATGCTCACAGGCTTTGCTGCAAATGCTCTGCTTGTCTAACATTAGATGTTTGAAGTAGCCCATTTCATTTCAGGACAGAAATCATGCTCACTCACACAAATGTATTATTGTAATTACATTACATACAGTATGACATGTTTTATATATTTCTTTAATCCCTCGCCCAGTCAGACAGGACCCTCTGAAATTTTCTGCCTTTATTCTGTTGGCATCTTTCCATGCAGAGTCAAACCTCTGAGTGACACTGACTCACTAAAACAACTGTGGATATCACAAATTGCGCTTTAGGACTTGACGACCTGAAGACAGGTCAGAGTGATTTACATTAAACCCTGCCATCATTCACAGCTTTCCGGGGACTGGTCATATTTCAGCTATGAAAGCTTTTGCGGCTTTTCTTGTCATTGGACTTGAGTGGAACAAGTATGACATTGTGTGTTTCACAGGATTATATGACCAGGAAGGTCATGAAATGTAGCCTTGGTGAAAATGTGTGAAGGGCTCAATCACATGGTAATGCAAACAGTCATGATCTATTTTTTCTTATATTTAAATTATGGTCACTCACTTTTTGAAAAACAAAGAGCTGATTCACAAGTGTTTTAATTTAATGTAATTTTTCTTCGATGCAGTTAAATTAGTTGTATGAATTCATATTAATCTGTACATCTTTAAAGGTCCTTAATGGCATGTATGAGACCGAACATGACTGACTCACAATTGTAATAGATGAAACAAATATATTGTTATTAAAGCTTAATTAGGCCTCATACAACTGTTTCTTCCATTCTCAAGCTTGGTGTCAGGTTTGTTTCCTATGACAGAATCAAAGGGCCTTCACATATTAAGGGGACAATCTCACTTTCTATCTCTTCTCCCTACCCATTCCATGTGGTTTTCCAGGCAAAAGAGCCCATTTCATGGTTTTCCATCAATATCAGCAGCATTCCCCTCCGGTCATAAGCGCTTTCTTAAATGAAATTTTTCTCTTTCTAGATTTCTTTTTGCATTTTTACTGTGCTATACAAGGAAAAATATTCTTTCAATAATTGCAGACAACTGACTAGTTTTCTTAGAAACTACAGAAACCCTTTTTTAAAAACTATATTAGTTTAGCAGACTGTTAACTCCATAGGTTAGCAAATGAAAAGCATAAAAGATAAGCGTTTATTGTAATATTCTTTTTACTTCCTGCATAGCAACCCAAAGTGCTTAAAATGTTCTCAATTTGCTCAAGTTAATCTTATTATTGGTTCACACAATGAAAAAGTGACTGTTGCAGATTTCTTCACATTCTTACCACAAGGTAGATGTAAAGAGTACTAATATTTGAAATCTTAACTTTCTAAGGTGATAACACACTAGCCAAACTCTAATGTGTTACGTCACAGTAGCTCATGATTTGGTCTGTGACATTACAGAGGAATACAGTCTTATTTATTTTTAACTTAGCCCACTTCATCACATTTATCCTTGAGGGACTTTTTGCAATTTTTCGATGACGCTGCAGTTTGAATACAAGCATGCCTTTATTGGTTTCAGTAAATGAGATTAACTACTTTCTATGTTATAGAATGTTTCATGTTCCCCTTAAAGGAACCAGATTGCCCAACATGTTTAGAGTGTCAGTGCAGACACACACCCTCTACATTGTAGAAGTTGGGCATCATAAATACATGACAGAATGCATTTGATTAACATTTTACTTCACACGCTCTTGCCATCTTATAGTAGTTTATTTACATCATTTTGAAAAAAACCCAAACACACTTCAGTTACTTCTGTAGAAAAAACTAAAAGTATCAGCTCTTGGGTAGAGTTGTGCACAACTGTAAACAATATACTGCTGTAGAATACACACATTTTACTGTATTGGATGTAACTGGACATACCAAATCACTCCTGTATAAAAATATACAAGGTGAATGAATAAATAAATAAATCATTCCTGTGCATCAAGACATTCATGTCCGTGAGGTCTTATATTTTCATCCACATCATATCTGATAACATCCCTTGTGATGCAGCGACCAGCATATCCACCCTCTGCAGGACTCTGCTGTGATCTCATTTCATCGTGCATTCATGGGTCAGCTGAGATCAGTTGTTCAATTTAGGAGACTTTCCTGGAAAATAGAAAGAAATGCTTAAAATGAACTTGACAAATTTTGATAACTTGTTGAACTCTTTTGTACTCTCTTTGACTTGGTATCCCGCCCGGATGTGGCTGTGGAGAGGGAAGTTAGGCTGCTGCCTCCGACGGATGGAAAAACCTTACACATGTCTTCAGTTGTAATTAAACTCAGTCAGCAGGTAAAAGATGGCGCCTAAGAGGAACTCTGCGTCTCCTGAAGAGGTTGAGGAGATCAGAAAGTCGTTGGACTTTCTCTCGACTGAAATAACAACGATCGCTGAACAGCAAAAGAAAATAATGG
>JAVQJG010208365.1:0-17864 GCA_036024015.1 Craterocephalus amniculus
CCCCTGGACGCCTCCCTCGGGAGGTGTTCTGGGCACGTCCCACCGGGAGGAGACCTCGGGGTAGGCCCAGGACCCGCTGGAGGGATTATATCTCTTGGCTGGCCTGGGAACGCCTCGGGATCCCCCCGGATGAGTTGGCGGATGTGGCCGTGGAGAGGAAAGTCTGGGCTTCCCTGCTTAGGCTGCTGCCCCCGCGACCAGACCCCGGATAAGCGGAAGAGGACGGTACGGTACGGTAAAGCTGAAACACCCTGCCTTCGTGTGCCCTCAAAAGTCTTCAGAGAGTAGCCTCGCTCGGCTCAGACTGCCATCAGTCCTAACAGCTTCTGTGTTGGAGGTTAAGAGGAAGAAAATCTAATGAGCTGCTTCTCGCGGCCACCTACATGGTTTGTGGTTTACAGCAGATTACTACTGACCTTGTGTTCATACAACATGCACTGATGGCACGGACAACTTGGGACTGTCAGCAAACACAGAGGAGATTTAACTCTTAGAAATAACGGATCCATAGTTTTTACCTTGATTTACTTTTGGTCTCTCAGTTTGGATGTAACACAATTTTCTTTCAATCTGACGTCCATATATGCAATAAGCTTTTTAAAAGGTTTAATCCCGTTTTAAGACGAAAGAAGTGCTGCAGTGTGCAGCTGCAAAATAAAAGGTCAATTGTCTATGAGGTTGTGTTTGAAAGCTTCTGGCTGCAAAGACTCCAACCTTCCCGAGTAGAGACTTGCCAGAAAAGACAGATTCAGCCTCGGGGATGAATAAATGCCGAAATTTAATTGTTGTTCCCTATTTTAGAACTAGAATCCCCATTTATGGACAGACTGGAGCCTGTAAACAGCTTGACTCCACAGATGTTTCAGACGTGAACTTAAATCCCTCCAAACCTGCTTATGAATACATAGAGAAATGGTAGCATTTAGCAAAGGCAGAGACAGAAATACTGGATCTAAGCAGGAAATCAAAGCTAATTTGATCACTTTAGGTCGTCAATATTTTCTGTTTGCAAATGCAAATGATTCTTTGTCATAATGTACCCAAGTAATACCATCTGTTTTTATTATTCTGCCGCATCCAAAGCTGTTTTCAGACAGCATGCGCTGAAGCTGCAGCTCTTATAGCTCCAAAGAAACTATTCTGCTTTTCTAACCGTACTAACACCCGTACACCTTTCTGTTTCTCACCAGTTCTTCCCCTATGGTGATGCATCTAAGTTTGCCCAACATGCCTTCAGGACCTTTGACAAGAACGGAGACGGCACCATCGACTTCAGAGAGTTCATCTGCGCCCTGTCCATCACATCAAGAGGCAGCTTCGAGCAGAAACTCAACTGGGCCTTCAACATGTACGACCTGGACGGAGACGGCAAGATCACACGGGTTGAGATGCTGGAGATCATTGAGGTATCGCAGCCACCCAATTCATCCATCCACAAC
Source organism: Craterocephalus amniculus (assembly GCA_036024015.1). Classification (NCBI taxonomy): domain Eukaryota; kingdom Metazoa; phylum Chordata; class Actinopteri; order Atheriniformes; family Atherinidae; genus Craterocephalus; species Craterocephalus amniculus. The sequence goes on from JAVQJG010208365.1 coordinate 1,440, forward strand.
ACCTCATGTCAAGCAGAGATTGGGGCGTTAAATGGAAAGAACTGGATTTGAAAGATGTCACTTTAAGCTAATTTAGCTCTATTTGGATCCACAGAGATTAGCATTTCTTAGCTAAATTAAGCTAAGCAGCTGCACTGAAGCTTCATGTTTCCCAACAAACATGAAAATGAGCTCAAAATTGTCATTTAACCTTGGCTGCAGTGTGCACGGATAAGATTTATTTGCATTATAACTTGCTGACTCACAGGAATTTTGCCATTTTCTTTTATACCTTAATGGTTTTATTGAGCCTCATGTGCGTTTGGAGCAGACTTATCTTGGGATCGGGCACTAACAACTCATTCTCTTAATGTTTGGGGACATCTCACTTAGCTTTTCTGCTATTCGTTCCTCCTCACCCGGATTTAACTACCACTATTAACATGTTTCAGCTAGCAGCAAGTTATTGAACCCGATCTGAGATAGAGAAAGCTGTTCACTCCTGGAGCAACAATCCTGCGGCCATGGGTGCAAAATGCTAACATAACAGCTAAGATGATTGGTAAAACTAATAGAACTGGGTTGGCATCTCTATTAGTTAAACAAACCATCATCTTTTAGTATGAAATGTGATTAAAAGAAAATCTTAGATGACTTAAAGGTTTTGTGAAACATGCCAAGCAAACCTGCAGGCACAGATCCAGGGTTGCTTAATCCTGTCACGTAGGTTCAATAAAGTTATTTACACAAACATTAAGTTCATTAGCTACCTGTATATAGTGGATGATCAAGGTTTTCTAGCAGTAGATCGTTTTTCTGCCCTTACGGCACAGGTATATGCCACAAATTCATTCATGGGAATAATTGGATTTGAATTAGAGATGCAGGATCTTGGATTTTTGGCCGATATCTGGTATACTTATATTTTTCAACTCTTTTGGATATTGATATTCCATCCCCACACCTACGCTGAGATCATCTAGTTTCCTCTGTTTTGGACTTGTAATAGAGAATTATTCTGCTTGCTCTTTGTCATGTTGACCTAATGTAGATGTTAAAAACAGCTGAAAGTGATGTCAGTTTAATTCTTTGTGCAAAATCAGAAATTTGTTTAAACTGGTATTCTGTACAACATAATGAATCACAGGAATTGCTTGTAAACAAGTCAGGTATGTGCATCCTATCCAAAAAAAGACTTCATGTTCTGCCAATGCAGTTTATTCAGTTTATTTTTTTGGTCACACGATTACACCAAATAAGATATTCAAACATTAAACAATCAAGAGCTGCAAAACCAAACAGGCAGAAGCAAAAGCTTGGACCCCTGCATCATAACACATCTACGCAAAAACGAGTCACCGATCAAATTCAAACTCAACTCAAACAAAACTATAGCAGTAATATTCTGGACATGTTCGTAGCAGCAACATCTGTCACATAAGGTTTTATATCCATCAAAAAAAGTTTATTTTTTTAAATAAATCCAAAGAATTACAATGTTTGATCTCCTGACAAAGCTGATTCTAATATTTACCCCCAACAAAAAACACAAGCCTCTGAATTACACACTTGTTTTTAACAGTACAATGATCTCGTTTAAGTTTTCCTGAAATGTCCAGTCTTCGTTCCTTCTACAAGGCGCTGCAGGAAGACCCTTCTTTTTCCCCATAGAATGTCTTTATCAAACCTTTATGAAGTTGATATCAAAAGAAAAGGACAAACAAAACAAGTAAAATCTTCCAAAGAAAAACTAAAACGTATTTCATTCACTGAAATTCTACACACAGAATAATTCAGAACACGGTGCACAAATGAGCTGAGTATGTCTGGGACTCCTTGAATTAATTTACTACACCTAGGAACAGACGCATCTATCTTTATAACTTCTCATTTGACAGTGTGTATCGGAGTAAATAGCAAGAAAGGCTTAGAGAACTCTGTGTACACCATGTAAATTTTTTTGTGCCATATTTTATATCTGTAACATTTATTCTTCCCCAAAACTCATCTGGCCTAATTATTCTGAATTAAATAAGTCTAAAAACACAAACAGGATTCCTCGAGCAGCACAGCCAAAGCTATAATTAAGGATGGAGGGTTGTTGTCAGACAAATAACTAACGAGCCAAATTTTGCTTTAGTGAGACTCGGAGATCCTCCAAAGATCAAATAACTGTGTAGAAGAGTATCAGAGCAGCTTTCTATCATCAACCTTCATGGACAACCAATCAGAAGATGACTGTCAGAGAAACTGTATGCCAAGCAGCTGGGAATTTACCAAAAGTAACATTATTAACACAAATGCTATTGGACGGATAAGCGTCCCCACAGCATGGTGCCTTTTAATAAAGGATGGATGCAAAAATATATATAAAGCAAGACTGTTTGAAAGGCTTTTTTTCTTAACCCTGGTATGCCCCCTGGACATTTTTGTCCACTTACACAAATTCAAAGCTCCCTCACAGATAATCACCGAGCTCACCGGAGCTGATTTTTGGTGAAAAAGTGTCACCCTGTATGAAGATTCAAAACCCCCAACTTTCAGAGTGAAAAACCATTATTTCACCCTGTAATGCATTTTAAACCAATCCATGACCCTTTGTGGACATTTTTGTGCATTGTCTAGAAAGTGTCCAAAAAAAAGTCACAGGAAACTGATTTTTGGCAAGCAGGTGTAATTTGGGTTTATATTTCAGGATTCCAAGTTTCGGCATGAACATCAATGATTTGACCCTGTAAATGCATTTTTATCCTATCCATGACCTATCCATGACTTGGGGTGACTTTTATGTGAATTGGGATTGCTTTCCACAGGTCCCATTAGACTGGTTTCTGGGGAAGTTGGGTGAACATCCAACATGACAAAGAGTCTAACACCTGGGATGGAGGGTGGTCTCCTTCCTTTATGCATTTACTGGTCTGCACAAATGCTTAGGAGGGAGTAAAGTCTCATTTATGCTGTTTATGAATGTAAATAGGTCCATCCGTTTCAAACCCTCTAAGGGTTTAATTTCAGTTTAAGTCCCCCAAAATTAAACTTTTAACCCAAATATCAGGCTAATGTGAGGATTAATGGATGATTACTGGGCTCAGTTCAGTGTTTGACACCTGTCGGTGCTCTGAGGGGGCTGCCCTCTTCAGAAACCAGACATGCAACTTGGCATCTCTCATGGATCATCTGACCTGCAGCACTTTGCTCTTCAGCTGTAAAACACATCAGCTGTGCTTCATGCTACTTTTTTATGAGGAGCCCAGTAAGAGAAAGACAACAATGTCATGTGGCCTGTGGGAAGTTACAGGTTATAGGCCCCCTAATGTCCAAAAGTTACACAGTATCCCTTTAAAAAGCAGGGTGCAGCTTCCCACCCAAACACTGGCTGTAACAAGATGAGTTGTTCTTTTTCACTGTAAATATACTAAATACATGTACACATACGGTATGAAGAGAGTCTTCTGTTTGTCTTCTTTTGCCCGTTTTCAGAGATCTTGCAGATGCAGAGCCCCTACGGTGGCCGGGAAGTACAAAACAATATTACATTTACCTGAAAGACTTTTACAGGTTTAACAAAACACTTTTACAGGTTTAAAAAAACACTTTCACTTTATGTTATGGCTGATTAGTTTAAGTGGGTCACTTGAATGAATAAACACCACTTGAGCAGTATCTTAAATCCACAACTCTCTTTCTCCCCCTGCAGGCAATCTATAAGATGGTCGGCACGGTGATCATGATGAAAATGAACGAGGATGGCCTGACGCCCCAGCAGAGGGTGGACAAGATCTTTTCCAAGATGGATAAGAACAACGACGACCAGATCTCGCTGGAAGAGTTCAAAGAGGCGGCCAAGAGCGACCCGTCCATTGTATTACTGCTGCAGTGTGACCTCCAGAAATAGGCCGGAGTGCGAGCCGAGCACTCCACCAGCCGCCACGGACTGCACAGAAAGAATTTCATGTTCCATTCAGTTTGCAGCTATTTCCACTGAAAAAAAAATGCTTGGACTACCTTTCAATGGATCTGCTTCTTGTGTTTGAAACACTCGTGTGCATGAGAATGTTACTTGCTATAAAAAGATCTACACGAAACATACAACGCCGTGCGGGTGCACACTGACACCATAAACACGCTCACAGCACATACGAACACACATGCACACACACACATCTCTCACACCAAATAAACAACTCACACAAGTAATATATATATAGATATATAAATATGAATATATTTCAATTATTTAATGATCAACTGCCAAAATGTGAAGTGTGCAAACTATTTTCCATACAGTCTCATTTTACTGGAGCTTGCGCATCAGCGATGTGCTACGTTGAATTTGCCGCTACTCTATTTATTATTCCAAGTTTACCGATGCTAGCTGTATGTGTTTCATAATACTGAGTACCGTCTACTGAACCAAATTCCTATCATAATATGCCTGAATCCGATAAAAACACTCTATCCGTCCTCTCCGATACTAGCTCTAGAAGAGATGGATTAGCATTGGTCCAACTTTTCCTTCTGAAACATGCTTGTACTGTCAGTAAATACTGTAAATGTAGTTAATTTGCATGCCTTTAGGTTCTGCCTTAAAAATCTCATTTTCATCTGACGATTGAAGACAGAAAGCCTTATCAACGCAGTGCAATGACTCGTGGGAAAACCATGAGTGAGGATTTTTACTGACCGGGGAGAAAAAATAGAATCACACCACTAAAGTAGGTCCTCCTACAAGTTATCGTCGTACGAGATGTAATGTTTGTGATCCGTTGAGACATTTTTCTTTTGACTGCTTAAACTGTGGGAGCATGTTTCCTCGTAGATTAGCTGTGCTATATGTTGCTAGGAATTCAGTCCCTGCCCTGTGTGCATTGAAACACACTATCTCATTACAAATTAGCAGATCTTGTATGTGGAGGACTGCCTCTTCTGAAAAAGAGATGGAAATATGGTGTGTTTTTGCAAGCAAACGGAGGCCAGTGAGGTCAAACAATTACACTGAGATTCCCTGAAGAATGAAAAAAAAAGCTGGAGATTGATTCGATTAGAAGGAAGAAAGAGGTGATCATTAACAGTTAGAAAGTTTTTTTTTTAAATTAATATCACATCCACTTTTTCCCAAATAGCTCACAGGTTGCATATCATTACAACAAAATCAGAGGGAGTTTTATTTGAGTCCAGGAGGGTTGGAGAAGACCAGAACTTAGACCCGTGCAAAGCTCAAACTTTTTCTTTGTCTTCAGTGGAAGTAAACGAGTGCTACAGTAATGAGAGGAGCAGTGGATTGTGTTTCAGAACAGTCCTTTGAAGAAAACCTTGCGTTTCATAGGTCGGACAATTTGCCCTCCTCAATCCTCCAAATTACTTCTCTTTTACCAACCAGTCAGTCTTTTTGTACTTTTTTACTCCCCCTCTCTCACACGTTGTACACATACTGATGCAAACTAAATGTGGAGAAGCTCAGTGAAGTGTGGTACCTCCCAAGAATGTCTCAGAAACAGCCACCTGTATCTTTACAGAACTTTGCCTGGGCCTGGCTTATTACAAACTGCGTCGCTGTTACTGTTTTACGAGCTAACGGAGGATGAAAAAGATGTGATATGTCATAATATACCGTACCGCAATAAAGAAATATCACACCAGTCCATCATCATCCCTCAGCAGTGTGGATTGTTCCTGTCAAGTTTCTAATCTGAACTTCTTTACATGAACATCTTTGGCCAGATAATGTTTCTAATTACAACTCTGTTATAAGTATTACTGCTATCAAGATACCAAATGTAAGCAATGGCAACCGTGTACAAGGATTCTTTTGTAGCATGTATTGTGTCCCTGACGACATGGCTGCACTACTCCCTGTGTTGTGATTTAATCTAATAAAAGGAACTATATGGGCAGTTGTCTGGTCTGATAACTCAACCAACCATGTTTTCAAGCTTCACATTGCTGTCAGATTAGTTCACAGACCTCAACAACATGTTAGCTAAAAACTGATGTTAGCATTAAGCTAATGCTGCTTTCCATTTGAACTCGTTGGTTTCAACTGGAATGGTGACCTGAGGTTCGATTTCCAACTGGGAAAGTCAGAGGATCCTCACCAGATCCAGCTGGTGCTTGGAGACAATTGCTCCCAAAATTGTTTATTGATTTTTTTATTTTTTAAAAGGAAGAAATTAACACAAGAAAGAAGAGCACTTTTCAACATTAAGGGTGCTTTTAGCACAGTTTAGGTCGATCTAAATTTAGATTGTCCTAGATTTGGTCCTGTTAAGGTCAGTCTGAAAACATGTCGAACTCTAATACGCACCAAAACTAGTGCAGCCTGAGAAGCGGGTGTCGGTTCGGCTCCATGTTAATTTTATTAAAAAGAATAACTGCGCACGAGAAAAAAGGAAATTATTAATTTCAAAATTGAATTAAATTGTCACAAATTTAGCAGTCTATACTTTCCAAAAAGAATAATGTATTATTTTTTTTAAAGAAAAAGTAGATAGTCTATTCCAGTCTGATGCAGTGCTCATTTCAGGGGGAATTTATTTTGTGTAGAACATAACTTATGATGGGTTACTCTTACATCTGTTTTAAAATACTAGAGTTTAAACTATTTTACAAAGGAAGTCTTGAAAGGTACCTTAAGATGTGCCTGATGAAAATGTCTGGGGATGGTTACATTGTTTATGTCCAGGTCTTGATAGTGAACCAGTTCTGGAGATGAGCAGGTCTCTTTTGGAGAGCATGTAGGACAAACAGGCAACATTACGGGAAAGCGGATTAGGATTGATCCACCACAAAACACAATTCAACTTTACAATCGTCTTTCTTAGTTTTCCAACTGATTTACCAAAATGTTGCCGATTTTACCTGATGTCACCTTATACAAACAGCATCTAGAAAAGGTTCAAAGACCTCATTGGTGTAAATGAAGTGTGAGCCTGGGTATGATCAAAAGGAAACAAGTTTTCTAGCACAAAGAGTTTTGAAAGTATTAAATTTCCATAATAAATAAATATAATTAAAAAGTGAACATATTTCATATTTCTATATCTGTACATTTACATTTTCTTTTTACATTTCTAGGCTATTTTTAAAAATACTGTGAGCATTGTCTCTTTTTGTTTAAGTGTTGTGAGCAAATGTCTTCTGAGCAATACTCATGAAATTGCTCCAACTTCACGTTTAAAGATGGCAGCACCCAATATTTGTGGTGAAGAAGCCCTTGCAATATCACATTTGAACTTCTGACCAGTTTTTGTTGCATTAAATCAATCAAACACAAAGTACTGTTTGAAATAGAGTGACAAACTCTATCCTGGACTTAACAGGAAGCCAATCAAGAGAAGCTAGAACTGGAGACATATGTTGTCTCCTGCTGGTTCTCATAATTTCAACTTGTATGTGAGTAAAAATAAATAAACTTCATGTGGTAAACATACTGCAAAACAACTAAGATGACTGAAATTACAAACTAGCTTCGTATCATATGCTAGAATAATTTCAGTAGCAAATCATTAATCACCTATATCATGTCAATCAAATATGACCCACAACCTGCATTGAAACGAGTGGGAATGCAGCCAGTGGATGGTGGATGGAGCTGTAGGCAGCTGTCTGGTCTGATTAGCTCAACCAGCCATCTTCTCAAGCCCCATATTGTTTAGTGGCCATATGCTCATGGCATCAATACCTTCGTCACCCAGGATGAGTCTGCACCAGAACGAGCCCAGGGCCTGCTGCAGTGGGTCGGAGGATGTCAGCTCAAGCTAGATGTCATGGCAGTCAGCTTAATGTTCGTCACAAGCACTCCACACTTCCTCATGCCTGTCAAAACAGTGTGAATCTGCTCTGATCTATGAACATAGAAGATCAGGGTGCCAGTGGCGAAGCTGCCACTTCTGGTGTAATCTGGTGAATGCTAATTGAGCAGCGTGATGCTGGGCTGTGAGTGCAGATCACACCAGTAGTGTGTGATCTTCATAGAGTCTGTTTCGGACAGTTTGGTCCGAAACATGCGCATAAGTAGCCTGCTGGAGGTAATTTACTAAACCAGAGCTCATCCTGTTGTTCCTCACACAGAATGCTGTGATAGATCTTAAACTGGATACGGGGGTGTTGAAGGGCCTCTAAAACCACAATCTTACTGATTGTTGCTGTTTATCCACATCTTTACATTTTTATTTGGACCAAAATGGTAAGTTATTTATATAACTTATTCCAAGGATGTGCTCCAAAACCAGCAGTGTAGTGGTTCTGGACAGGAGGGTATACTTTTTATACTATTATAATTTTTTACAAAGTATATTCTACAGTCGTTTAACATAATGTAAGTTGCTTTTATCCAATGCAACCTACATCTGAGAACCACTGATGTCAACGCTGGAGGCAAGGAGGGTAAAGTGTCTTGTACAGGGACACATTTGACTGGGAAGCAGGGTTTGAACCTTCGGGTCAGTGGACGACCTGATCTACCAATTGAACCTCTTAGGCTTGCAGACAGAAAAAAATGGTGCACAGCATGGAGGTTTGAAGTGGGTATACCCAGTACTAGCTGAAAAATAAGTGTGTATACTCTGTAAACGGCATGTTACTCTTTTTTCTATTTGATAAAGGCGAGGTTCTTATCAGATCTTTTAAATTGCTCCAAAATCTTTGCGTTGACTTGCCTAAAAACCAGCATTTTCCCTCGCTGTGGCTTAACAGCAGCTTATTATCAGCAGAATTACTTGTCCAATGGGTATTTTCTCTTTCTTGGACGATTTTCTATAAACCTTAAAGTTGGTTTTGTGTGAAAATCCCGGTGGATCAGCAGTTTCTGAAATACATCTTACAACGCCAACCTCATTCAGTCACTTAAATCCCCTTTCTTCCTCATTCTGATGTGGCTTTAAGTTTATCCAAGTCATGCTTTATGTCTACATGACAAAATGTTATGATGATAAAGGTAAAAAAAAAATTTATAAAAAGGTAAAATACTGACCATGCTACACATAAGACAATATCCTAAATAATGCCCCTCTACAACACCAGATGTCCTCACTGAGTCTTTTTTGTGAGTCAAATGATGAGGTTGTGGTTTTATTTTTACAAAATCCTCACTGATGTTTTTTTCCTGTTTTTATGTTAATTTACAATGACGTAAACAGAAACATGTGGGAACATCTCTCTTCAGAAAAACATTTAGAGGAAATGCCTGCAGCAGTAAGTCATGACTCATTAGCTGCACCCCCCACCCAGCTGCACAACCTCACAAACACAAATGTGGTTATCACCATGGGAACTGCATCGCAACAAGGAGTTCAAACAATCGGTTGACCCTCTAACCCTTAAAAAACACAATCTATTGACCTGACTGGTTCACAGGAAGGGCAGCGCCTTCACTTCATCATATCTGCAGTAGGTAAAAGGCAGACACAGGCTTTATGAAAACATGGAAAGTATTTATTTTGCAGTAAATATACACTTCATAGCGAGGTAAACCTCAACTTAAGTTCCCATCACAACACTGTGGAGCAGGGTTTACTTTAAGCTTGCAAAAAATAAAATAAAACACATATTAGCCAGAGTGAAGACGACCACCATTAACAGCATGTCATGTCCATCATAGAACCAAACAAAACAATGAAGTCCTAAATGGAAATCAGGGTAGTATTAACAAAAAAATTTAAAAGAAAAAGAAAAAAATTGTAAATCATGACAGGCAAATTTTTTACAGATGAAGAAAATCAAAGGCGATGTAAATGAAAGTGGAAACTACTTCGGAGGGTCTGTGTTGATACCATATTTCTCTTTCAAAAGCTTCAGCTGCTCTTCTTTCTTCTTTGTGTCCATTTTCATGAAAGCCTGCAAAAAAGTAAAAATGTAGAGAATTTAATTAATCTGGAATCAAAGGAAACTTAGGATATTTTCTTTCCTACTGAATAATGGAATCTGCCTCAGACAGTCTGCACATGCTGTAATGCTCAAACATACTCTGTTTGCATTGTAGTACAGAACCACCAGGTAACGATTGCAGACGTTGAAGCCTGACAGGTGGTCACAGGCGTTCTTGGCGTCGAAGATGTCTTCGTAAACAACATAAGCCGTTCCTCTCGTTTCAGGTGTGTTACCTCTGAGAAAAGAGAAAAGGTGGGAGCAGGGGGATTATAAAGTCAATCTGTATAATTTCACATATATAGTTCAATAAGACAATGTTAACATTTGAGGTGTGCAATAACACACAGCCAAACATATTCAGACCCACTTCGCTCTTTTATCCTTTTTAGGGTGCATGAAGCTGTTTTTTTTTAATCTAAATTTACCAATAGGTCCGATTTAGTTTGCTTTGAATGTAAACTCAAACAATAACTAAAACCCATTTATAACTTTATTAAGGTTCCTACAAATTCTGTTATAAACTGGTTAAATATGACTTTACTTTTTCCAGCATCAATCTGCATGAAAAGACTTGTTTCACAGGAATCTCTGATGCTCTCTGCAGGAAATTTTATGAACAATAACACAAGAAATTTAGAGTAACATTAAAAAATAAAAAGCAATGTAAATCTTATTTTTATCATTTTAAATTACTTTGACTAACTAGTAAATGATGCCCATGCTGCTGTTTCTGTCAGTCCCTTGACTTCCACATTTTTTTAACTAATCATTTCAGCCATTTCTGCAGAGCAATTACTGGGTTATTCCACTGACACACTGCTAAAATCTTTCACATGAAATCAAATTAGTGGAAAATATTACCACATATAAGACAGTTTGTGATTTCAACTTTAAAGTCAAGTCAATAATTTCAATGACTAATTAGGAAGATTAATAAAATGTGCTATAAAATGCAGATATAAAGTCAGCTTCACTCCGCTAGTTAGAAACAAAAGTTTCTTACAGAAAATAGATAAAATCTATGCTCATTTAAAACTCGTTGGATCTTCTATTGCTAGTCTACAGATGACAGCTCAGTGTTGCAGCTGCTTAAACTAACATGCTCATAAAACTAAACAAACATTAAATTAACACTGAGTTGTAACTCAAAACTTAGTTACCAATAAGGAGATATAATAGTGGGTAAAACAGAGGTAACAGAAAACAAATATATTTGCTTTAATGTGAATTACACTCTGACGCATTCTTATATATTAATAAACATCTGTTTTATTACATTGGCATGAATCTAATTTATCATCACTGCATACATTTTTACATCATAAAACATGTTCATAACAGCCATATTTACAGGATCCCTTACATATAAATGGCATTTGTTCCTGATTCTGATTTCTGCTCAACACTGAAGCATATTTCCCCCCTCATCTTCAACCCAGATTCCCTTACATATGATTTTTTTCTGTGTATATCACCATAAAAACCTTAAAATAAATAAACTTACGTTCGGATTTGACGTATTGGTCCATATTTTCCAAAGATATCATACATCTCCTCGGCTGTGATCTTGTAAGGTAGGTTCCTCACATACAAGATTCTGTTCACCTCAGGAGGTAATCGTATCTGTAGCAGAAAGCAAGGGAAACACAGTTAAACATTAAGGATATCAATGAGAGGACTCATGGTCAACTTATGGACATACAAAAAATTATATCAGAAGTGATAAAACTATCAGATACCCTTTCAGTCAAATGACTGTTGATGGGATCATAGTTTAATCAGGTCTCACTTCTACGTAGCTGATGCTAAGCTAAAGACACGTTCTTAGACAAACAAAGGTGTATATATTTGATCATTTAGCTGTTAACTGTCAAATATATCACAATACAAAAAGTAAAGCACACGTTCCCCAATAAATACAACCTTGTCAACAAAAAGCTAAAACTGGGAAAGCTTCATAACATGTCAGAATGCTAATATGCTAACCCTATGCTAAGTCCCGGCGAGGCCGCTTTTAAGGCAGTTAAAGCTAATAATATTTATGTTACCCTGTGAATTAATAATTTGGTCAAATCTAAACTTACATTAGCGCGTTTTGCCGCTTGCATAGCCATGATGAAGGTTTAATTTGTGTTAATAAGGCCGATAAACAACGTTACACGCAGTTCTCTGACTTCAAAATGGACACCGTCGCCAGCTTGTGACGAACTTCCGGTTCTGACTAACCTCCAAATACAGTTCAGTGCTGCCCTCTTGTGGTACACCAGGATATAGAGTCAGAGAAGAAAGATAAAAAATTAAAACCCTCATTCAACTCAATATATTTACCAAGACAACGTTTTTCATTGATAAACCCGAAGTGAGATCATATCTGTTTCCCTTATGACATAAATTAATCAGCCTGAAATTCTGCAACTTATATGATATTTTTTATCTTGTCAAAGCATGTTCTATGTTGAGGCAACAACTGAAACCAAGATAAAGGCCCAATCCCAAACCGCCCCCTCTTTTTGTGGTCATGTAAGTTACAGAGGAGTGTGGTTATCAGTTCCAAAATCAGTGGTGTAAACTCTAAAAAAGTGGTGAGAAAATCCTTCACACATTAGTTGATGAATAAGTTGCATTGACCAGTTTTAGCAGAATCCCTTCATCAGAGAAGAAAAATGCATGAAAAGAACAGATTTTGGCAAACAATATGGCAAACAAAGAGAACTTGGATTATGTAAACTTTTACTCAGTTGCTGTTCACAGGAACTGAGATTTTAAGCAATAATGCAGAAACTTTTGCACTACAATCCCATTATTTACTTCATCAAACTACAGGTTTCTGTGGTTTTCATGTCTACACTGCATTTGTGTAACATACTGTTGAAAAAACCTATGATGCAATACTTTTCTTAGTACCACTGTGTTTCAATAGACACTCATCAGTCCTTCAATACAACTATAGACTGGTATATGCTTTTGATGGTCTCAGTCACATATGTGTAATAGTTATGTGACCCTTTTATGCATTTATCAAAGCAATATTGAATTTTGTTTGGAATTTCCTGCATCCTGAGAGAGCATCATATTTAATTTTACAAGTTCAGAGATGTGAACATATGTAATAAAAAATACACTGACATAAAAGAGGAATGAAATTTAAAAATAAAAAACAAAACAGAATAATTACACAACGCAATATTTTTAAAGATCGAAATGTTAATCAGTTTAAACAAAACTCTACATCTTAGCATCTAAGATGTATATGTGATATATACTTCACAAAACTAGTGCTAGTATTATGAGTTGTGCAGCACTGGTAACTTTTCTAATGTTGTTAAACTAGAAATGCCCTATGTGTGGGCGAAATCAGCATTTGCCTCTTTATTTTCAGACATTAATGTGGTTATTTGTGTGTGTGTGTGTGGGGGGGGGGGTTGTGTGTCGTGTCCAGAATAAATTTAAATAAATTGTACAAATCTGAAATTTTATCTGACAATAAACATTTACCACAGAGTTGATATTCGTTAAAAAATTATTTATTGGTTGCGTGAAGTCTAAAAAAAGAAATAAAATATTTTAGTTGGCTCAGGAGCAGTTCCGGTCGGGAGCGGGGAAGGCAAAAAAAAAAAAAAAAAAGAAAGAAAGAAAAAAAATTCGCCACGCGCGTGCTGGCTTTCAAACTAGCAAATGATAGCTAACGGTTTCCAACGTCGGTTTGCAGTGAGAGTTCGTCGCCATACTAACAAATATTTGGGAAGCAGCTGAAATAGTTCATCCGATACCGCAGACGAAGCTCCAAGAAAAACCACGTTACTGGACATTTGCCGCTCGTCAAACGTGGGAGGTTTTGGCGGTATGAACAAGTTTGGCACCGCTCCGGGTGCTCCTAGATTTGACCGAAGTTCAGTTTCTAAACCCAATTGTTGCTGTTGTCCAAAGAGCAAGACAACGGAGCTGGAGTGAAATCGGTGAGTCTCTTTGTACATTTTAAATTGCTCAATTGGTGTGAAATAAACCTTGTAACAATAATCCCGCTAATTGATCCTCATTTAGCATGATAACGTCTTATAGCTAACCTAGCTTAGCGGCTGACTGTTGCATAGCTGACATTGAACTTAGCTGGTTACGTTTAACATCGATGTTCGGACCTTAGCATGACTGGAAAATTAATCAAATATTATATTTTTGATAGAAATCAAACACAGTTCAGTGATTAATCGCTACGGTGAAGGTATAGCTTGAGCTAAGACCAAGTTTTGCAGGCTTTTTGACGTTGCACTGCACACACCTGAGTCTTATTGAGTCGTGCAGAACTATGAAGACAAATAGCTGTGGTAGCCACTGCTTAGGTATTTGATGTAGCTTAACAAGTACACTTTTTTTTTTTTTTTTTTAAAAGACATAATTATGTTAAGAATTAATGAGGAAAGGGTAGACAATTTAAAGGTATGCCAGTTTGTGTGTTGATTAATCTCAGATGTGATTATTTCTACCACTCTACTCTTCATGATTAAGAAAAATGAAACATTTTAATTTCTTTGATGGTCTTCCCATTTTTTAGTCTTATTTTCATTGATGTGCGGAGCTACACATTGAAATGATAGACAAGTGTCACCGTCGTGACTTGCACATAAATGTGGTGAGCGGCAGCTTCTTCATTTGCAGAGTGGAAAGATTCATTGAATTTAGGCCACGGCCACAGATGAGTTCAGGTGTGTCTTTCGAAGTTGTTCTTATTGTTAGGACCCTTTGTCAACGTTGAATGGCGCATTTTTAGGTACCCAAAAATCCAGATTTTTTCCCCCAAACCTTGTCTCAAAATTATAAATCTGTAAATGCCTCTGTTCTGGGTCATTTCCAGTTTACCAACCCATATGTTTTTTTAAACGTATAACCTGTATTTGTGCAATTTTTGTTTACAGTCAGGCTGAATTTTAAATCGCAAGTATGATTTTTTAGCGATTAGCAAATCACAAAGAGTGCGATTTATTTACATGTTAGGCCAAATGAATGAAATTATATTTTATTAATCCCATAGGGAAAATCAATATTGTAGTTTTTCTTTTTTTTTAAAACATGGTGTATTGTCCAGGTTTCACATCTGCAGCATCCATGGTTTAACAAAACGACCTGCTTCAGACGTACCTCCTGTCATCTATTGTATGATAGTCAAGGCTTTTTCAGAGTTAAAGAAGTATCTGGCGGTGATTCTGCTTTGTCTGACCTTTTAAATCTACTTACATCAGATCTGCTTTGTGTTTCACTCGCCACAGTTGCCTGTAATATCCGCTCTCTCACAGCCGGTGTCATGGTGCAGGCAGCGCAGAGAGGACAGAGTGATGTTTGTGCAAAACTAAGAGAGAGTACAAATTACTCACCCCCCTCATATATCAAACATTTCCCAGTGAGAAGGTTCAACAGTATAATGAGATGAGATAGGATGCATGTTTAAATGTCATGTGGCAGCTGAATCTTCAATCTTCATAGCAGCTCATTTTCCTTAAATTACCTAAATGCTGAGTCAAGAAACAGAGTAAAGAAAACTGGTCCAAGATGTGAAATGTCCAGATGAAGTGAATAAATGGCAATTTCCACGCTGTAGGACGAATAAAGGTTTTTTTCTTATTCTTATAAGGAGTGTTTAACAGAGTGGAGTCTCTAAATACTCTTCAAGTTCAGATCCGGGTAAATGCCAGCATTAATAAAATTAATCTCAGAAATTCTCCCAATTGTAAAATGGAAGTGTAAAACTCCAGCTGTGTGCAGCGTGGATATCTTAGAGCTTTTTGATGTAAATGAGCAGAATATCAGACTGTGGAGTTATTACTAGTACGAGGACAAAGTTAAACCTGCTGTAGAGAAAACTTCAGGGTTTTGGTCGTAGGTTGCATTGTGTAGTTGGTAAGTAAAGCCTTTTATGTTAACTTTTGTCTCCTTGTAAGAATATAGAGAAGTTCATATTTATATGTCGTCCTGTGATAATCCTCCATCTTATAGAGAAAGTATATTTCTGTTTCTGTTTAAAGGCAACGAAAGTTTATTTGTATAGCACATTTTGAGGTTCAAGACAATTCAAAGTGCTTTACATAAAACATTAAAAGCATAAAAAGCCATAAAGAGTTACAATTAACCCGATTTAAAACACAAACACACAAATGAATTAAAATCATCTGGTGAAAGTTTCATGTCTGCTGGCAGGTTGTTCCAGATGCTGCTTCTCAATGTTTGGTCAGGACTTTAAAACTGGTGTGATGTGTTCAGATGTCTTAGTCCTGGTTGAAACTCCAGCAGCATCATCTAGATGAGCTGCAGATGTTTAATGCTCTTTAGACCAGTATAGTACTTAGGCTTTACACGATCAGGATTTTAGGGGCCGATCACCGATCAGAGACCTTAAAAAAACGATCACCGATCCGATCACAGGAGGAAGCAAATATGTCCATTTAAACAACTTGTTTACCCATATTTTTACAGTTTACAGAGTATCATAAAAGGAATTTTTGTTGACATTTCTTTGTCCTGAAATGACTGAGATGAAAAGGTTAAACATCAATAAATAATGAACACAACTTATTGTAATTAAATTACTTG
>JAVQJG010208368.1:0-12061 GCA_036024015.1 Craterocephalus amniculus
TCTTCAGATTGGCCTTGTAGGGGAGAGTTTCCTTTTTGTTTTGGCTTTTCTCCTGTTTATGTTGAAGTTAGATGTGGGTTTGTTTACTTTTGTTAGTGTATGATTAGGTAAGTTCCTTATTTCTTTCTCATTAGGGGGCTTTTGTTTGTTGTCTTGGCCTTGGTCAGGTTTCTACAACCTTTACGATCCAAAGAGCCAATTTCCCCCTTAGACATTCTTAAAAAAACTCCTTTAGAGTCGTAAATTTTTGTGATAAGACAACCTTTTGTTTTTTTTATAAAAAGCTACATTTGGAAACATTTTTTTATTTTTAGGGGTTAGAATAAAGAAAAAAAAAACCTTGCAATACGAAGTTTTTCCTCTTATTTATCCAAAAAATCCAAACTCATGACAAGAATAGATCTAAAAGAATATTAATGGTACTTTTTTATGTAATTATGTTGGACATCCAATGCAATTATGAAAAGAAACAATACCCATATTTAATAACATTAGTTGGTTCTTTATCATGTTTAGCCTGTTATTAAGAGCCATTGTGGAAGGTGTAAAGAGCATCAGGCTGCAGAACCCGGTCTTGGCTTTTGGCCCTTCTGTTATTTTAGACCTGTAGTACAATTTTACCTACAATAAATCAAAGGCAATTATGATACTATTGTCTTTTGTGGAGTTTTTCTTGGTCGTATGTTAGTCCCCTTTCCCCTGGACTTGCATTGGGGATGTGACATTAGTTAACAGTTCCTGGTTGCTGTGTGGGATCTCCATCATTGGGCTTAGGCTTGTTTTGCTTTATTAAAAGTTGGATTACTTTAATTACCCTTTTTCCCTCACAGCTTGCCTTTAGCACTAATGAGTGCTATTTTGTTTTTTATTTAAGTAGATACATTTCAGTTTTAAGTGTTAATACTTATGTTGACCTCTTTTTAGTTCTTTTCCTAGATTCCTGTGCTTCGGTCACATTCAGTGCCCCTCTGTCTGAACTGACCTGGCCGTTAAAAGACGCTCCCTCTGCAGACTTGATGAAGTCGCTGTACACCTGATTGGCTCGTAAGATGACAGTCGCCACGGCGTCCTGGTACTGCGGCGCCGAGGTGGCCAGAAGAGGTAGAGCAGCCAGCGGGATGTGGTCCTGGCTGCTGGACAGGCAGCCCTCGTCGTAGCTGTAAGGGCTGAGGCTGCAGATCAGAGCGAGCTCTGCAGTTAGTCTTTAGTGAGCGCGAAGAACAAATCAGGTCGTTAAGATGCTGCTTCGCTCACTTGGAGACCAGCGAGAAGGCGTCGACGCACACAGCGGGACACGGGACCATCCGGATGGCAATGCGGCTCAGCGCTGAAGGGTAATGGACCCTCATCACCGTCTCAAAGGCCCCAGTCAGGGTGTTCACGTCCCCCTGCTTATTGTTCTGCTCACCTGGAGACAAACAGGTGAGAAATTTAACGCCCTGAAATATAAAAACCTTAACTTTAAAGCTATATTTTTATTAAAAATATTTAACTCTTTTCAAAGAATTTGTAATAATCTATAAAAGGGACGCAATTTAACCCTTTCATGCATGATTATTTGCCGCTTATTTCACAGCTGTTTTCTCGCATATTCTTCCGTAGTGATGGAATATTTGTAATTTTGCAGCTTCAAGGCGCATCAATGAATCATGCAATATGCTGCCACCCACCGTAGAATATTTTTTATTATTTATTTATTTATTTTTCTAATATAGTCATAAAAATTGTCTTTTAAAGAAATTTAAATAAAAGACAAAGAAAATAAAAAAAGAACAAGAAAAAGAAAAAACAAGCAAGTAAAATCATTTAGTCCCCTTCTTTCTCTCTTTTCTCCTCTTTCCTCAATTAGAATTGCTTGTCTTATGTCCTTTGTGGTCCGAAAAAAAGAAACAGGTTGAATTAAAAAAAGCTTTTCAGGGCCTGCTCCCAAAAACCAAAAGATAGACCTAAAACAAATATACAGTCGGCTGACAATTTATAACAAGCACAGCATTTTCCACAAAAACAAGGTAGTAATAAAGATACAATAAATCATTATATTTCCATCCTATATGTACAAAGTTTATCAGTTTTGAATAGTTTCTTAAATATATTTACTGTTTCACATAGTTTCATTTTATTGCTCAATTTATTCCTCAAATTGACTCCCCGGATTGTAGGGCTATGTAATTTTATTTTTATAGAATATTCATATTAGGGAAATATGAAAATCACATTGCAGAAATAATTTGGAAGGAAATACATGAAATAAATGCTAAATAAATAATGTACAACTATGGAACACTGCTTCTTAATTCTTGCATGAAAGAGTTAAATCCGTCTTGTTTAAGCCTGTGAATATCAGAATTTGTGTAATTGCTCTTGTGGGCTGTTATCCAGAGAAAAACTAAATCATTACAGGTTGAACTCCCAGAGGAGGAGGATGGGAGACGGTGAGTAAAACTGATTAGCGGCTGCTGTACCGGAGCCTGTGTCCAGGATGTTGCCTCCGTGCAGGACCAGGATGAGGACGTGGATTTTGGACGGTTGGGGACACTGCTGGGACGAGCCGTCCTGCAGGCGACACATGAGGTCAATGGTACCAGTTTAAAGATCCATACTGGTGGGTCTGCATAATTATTTTATCTGACTTCTCAAGGATTAAGTCTAAAATCCATATATTAACCACCAACAGCAGAAAAACTGCAAAAAACAGGTGTTAAAACACACAGGATTGATCTTTAAACGCAAACTCAACTTAATTTGATTTATAATTTAATTTGATTTGTTGTAATAAAAGGCATTTATAACAACCTCTGTTGAAACAAAGTGATTTACAGAATAAACACAGCAACATAAGGAAATAAAACAATTGCCAGAGAAATAAATCATAAAATAATATCTTATTATTATTATTATTAAATTCATTTATTTATGTTCCAAATGGCTTGACTATTGCCCACATGCATGGTATATATGAACATTGTAATTTCACTTACTGGAGAAAAAAAACGAAAAAAGATGAAGGGCTTATAAGTGAACTAAAAACTAGAGCCTTGAACTCCAGCTGAAGGTGGAAAATGGATTTTCCACCCCAGCATTTCACTGTGATGATGAGTGACAGCTAGTTCAGGAGGAGGAAGATGATCTAAAGGTTTTTAATCATGCTGTTAGCGTCAGAGCGACGGGAATAAATGAGAAGATGATGATGAAGAAGCTGTACCTCCATCTGAGTCTCCTCATTGCCCATGACAGTGTACTCCTCGCTCGACTCCTGATACAACGCTTCTGTGGAAATAATAAATCATCCGCTCAGTCATTAATACGCAAAAGAAAACACAGATTTAAAGGACATTTATTAAACTGTATATGTAATAAGCCCTTTAATGTCAGCCATTACCAGCTGCTCTGCGATGTTTACAAGAAAAGATTAGAGGAAAATAGTGGAATAGAATTATCAGGATAATTTAGTCTGTACATTGGCTGTTTATCATCTATAATCTATTTTCTAAGTACTCGCTCACCTTGTGCTTCATCCACTTCTGTTGTTTCTATTTTGTCCATGAGATCGTTTGAGCTCCATTTAGTGATCTCCTTGGAAAACATCTCCTCGTTGTCAGAGAAGTCCTCTGCAAAACACAAAGAAAGGCTCTGATATAACCTGATTCACTTTGACATCCACCCAGATGCATAAAAGCCTCAGGTCATGTTTATTTAGATATTTTCCCAACTTTCCATCAAAACCTCCCCCTCTGGTTCAGACTATGCTGATAAAACTAAAAGACTTATTTCAAGCATTAACAGCTTCATAATTTATTTTAATAAACACAAAGATCAGTGCAAACTGGATCCATAAGTAAGAGCAGGGATGGAAATACGAAGAAATTTGGTCATGTCCAGTCCAGCCCCAAAGACCTGCTACTATAAGATTTTTAAAAAACATCATCTTTATATTGATTTCCAACCCAACGTCAATGTCAGACGGTATACAATGAGGAAACTTTCAAATCAATGCACATAGAAAAATATTATTACACTGGAAATTTAAAACAAATCCACCTTATTTGGGTTTTCTCCACTAAATCTGCAATAAAGAAGAACCACAAGAATTGCAAACCCAAATAAATCGACTCAGGAGGAAAGCATATCATCCCAGCTCTATATGCTGATAAATAATTGTAAGTAGAACGATGACATGATCTTTTTTAACAGAGACATTTGGGAATCATGTGTTTGCTTCACTGATTTACCTTCCCTGACAGTAAACGGTTTTCTATCACATCCTGATCATCTTAAATCCTCCTGTTTGTCAGTTTATCTTGCTTTTGGCTGGATTTGCTGTTTGGACTGACATTTCAGAATCAGTAAAACGTCCTGCATCCTGCCTGAGAGGCCAAATTTAAGCTTTCTGCCACACCAACTCCTCACAACGATCTGATAATTGTTGGGATCCAATCCTTTAAATGTGAGGCAAATAAGGAAGAAACAGATTGGATCTTAAATTCTGATTATAGCTCCGATAGTGAACTGTTAAGCCGTGTTTTTACCGTGAGCGTCAAAGAACTCGTCGTCTGTGCTGTCGTCCGAGTCCCGGGCGATGCTCTGCATCCTCCACTCTGAAATGCTCTGATGGGACGGACTCGCTGCAGGAACACAGGAAGTCAGCTGAAACCGTTACACAGCTAAAACGCAGCAGTCAGACCAACACTGAGCTGCAGCTACACGTTCAATCCTGGAATACCAGAGAAGATACTCCGGTTTTATCCCAACCAGCAGGTCCAGATGGACTGAGTGGGTTTTTACTGCAGGTTCCATGGTTTCAGACACATGGCCCCATATAAAACCATACCATATAAACCCCTATAGGCCCCACTTGCTGGCTGGGAGGTTTCATTTACTGTAAACCTGAGAAGGACCCAATAATTCATATATTATTAACATTCATGTAAATGCAACCAGAGATCAACAAATTACATTATTTATTAAAAACTCAATAAAAAAAAGTGCATCCACCCTTAATTTTTCAATATCAACATGGTGACACTGGTCAATGCAGCAAATAACTGATTATCATTCATCGATTTTTTTTAAATGGCTAAAAATTTATATCTTGAATACTTTCAAAGCTGCTGCTAAGTGACAAAGACATGTTAAACTTTGCCATGTTAGCTAAGTTTAAACCGTTTTATGATGAAAATTATCAGAGCTGTTTCTGGCTTATAGAGGAACGGAGTTAATCAGCACGTTTCGTTACTAAAAGAGGACTGAATGTGAATTAAGATCGTTTTAAATCTAGAATCCATACAGAATCGAATTGAACCGTGATTTGCTGCAAGATTCACACCGCTACTGAATTTATGTCTTTTTTCTTTTTTTAAGATATTTTTTTTGTTTGGCAAAAATCAGAATAAATCCTGCATGATGTGTGAATTCCAAAACCGGACAAATGTTGTCCAGGAATGAATTTCTTTTATATGTGGGTTCCCCTCAAGAAAAAGAAGAGTAATTAAAATTAAGAGATGGACAGTAGAGGTATATAGGTAAAAAAAAAAAGCCAATCTAGGAAAAAGAAAAAAGAAAAATCTCTAAATAAATACATTAAAAAATAACTAGAATAAAATAAAAGGCCTGAATGTGAAATAGATTAATATGATAAAAAGATCAAATAAAATAAACTGTAAAAAGTTTGGAGAGCAGAAATGTCCCCACCTCCTCTCTTGGACGACCTGTTGGACGACCTGGAGGAGGTGGACCACTGCTTGGTGAGCTCGCCCCGTGTCTCCAGCGAATCCCCCAGCTTCCCTCTCGCCCCCTCCTCTGCAGCCGACCCGGCCGGCTCCGCCCCCTGGTCCTGGCCGGTGGCGTCGCCGTTGGCCTCTGCCTCCTCGTTCAGGCTATACTGAGCCATCTTCTTGGCCAAAGCCAGCTGAGTTTCCAGCTCCAGCAGCCGGATGTCCTCGATGGTGAGCCCGTACCACTCGTCCTGCCAGCACCACGCCTGCCGGTGGGCCCGGACCATCACTTTACGCAGCCCTGCAACAAAAAACCACAGCATGTAAACTCACTTCAATGCAGCAAAAAATAAAGTTTTTATCTGTTTAACATGTTGTTTGTAAATTTGCATCCCAAAAATAGTGAATTTGTCATGTTTTTTTAACTTAATCTGTGTATTCTGAACAAGCCCCGGTCCAACATGGGATGAATCTGAAACGGAGGAACTGGTGGATGAAGGTTGATAAGAGGTGAGACATTTTTTTCTTGGACGTGATTGCATGACAGAGCGCTGCAGAGATGCAGCAGCTTCATAAAGTTTCCCTGATGCTGCAGGAACAGCTGGAAGCTCAGAAACACATATAAAGCTAACCTGTAACCTCAGGATCAGAATCAGGATCTGGTAAATCTTCTACCCGCTCTGTTCATCTTCTTTATTCTTCTTTACTTATTGTACCTATGGTTTTTATTGTTCATACTGTAAAGTGTCCTTGGGTGTCATGAAAGGCGCAACCAAATAAAATGTAGTATTATTATTATTTATTCATCCATTGATGTATGGTCAGACAGATGGATGGAAGAACAGATGAATGGATGGATGGATGGATGGATGGATGAACAGATGGATGGATGGATGAACAGATAGATGGATGGATGGAGGGATGGATGGATGGATGGATGATGGACTCTGTAACAAATGGATGGATGGATGGATGGATGGATGAACAGACATGGGCCGTATGTCAAACATTTCCACGCGTACGACTGCGCTCTGTAGGTTTTTTCAAATGAACCGAATGTCTGATTTTTACAAATAGTTTTTATTATTAAGTTATACATAAAAATGTTGACGTAAAAGTACGAAGCATGAATAAAAACCAGAGAATTGTGCATGGATTTAACCCTTTCCTAAGCGCGGTGCTCCGGTCTGCGTGCTGCTCTTAGTCTGAGGAAAGCCGGTTTTCAATGGGAACATGTTTCATGTTAATCACATTAAGCGACAGTTTTAAGGCCGTCTCCATCTTGTGCCGTGGAAACGGTGTCAGTGGGCCAGTTTGCTCAGCATCCAACGTTTTCTGATGGAGCTCATCCCCCAGCTCTCGGCAAGCAGGTTTGCTGTGACTCACCCAAACACCAAATGGCACATATGATGGAAAAATCTGTGCAACGGGATCGCCAAATTTCCCAAAAAACAAATGAAAGTCCACGTTGTGTAAGTTTCAGAGCTCAGAATTACCTTAGTGAGCTGAGTTTTATGACCTTTTCTGCAGTTGTAAGTACGGATCAACATATCAGTGACTACAAGTTGTTGGACAAATGTTATTTACTTGTAAAATTAACTTTTACCATGTTAAAATCAGTAAAATTTGCTCAACTTTTCTGACTTGCTGACTTATTCCGTACGATCAGATTTGTTCCTGTACGTCAGGGCTCTTCAACTGGCAGTCTGCGGGCCACATCCGGCCCAGAACCAGCTTCCCTGTGGCCCAGATAATAATTCTGCCAACACTCTTTAAACCGGGAACACCAGAAAATAAAAATTGCAGGAGGCGCCCACACATTTTATTAGTCCATCTTCAAACTGTAAACGTCAGATCCTCCAGGTCAGCAGCCTTCCAGCCGCTGGTTTGAGATGAGCTGGTCGAGTTTTAAGTCTAGTGTTTGGTTTTTATGGTCCTTAGAACATAAAAGTCCTGAACAAGAATGTTTAAATGAAATAGTATTACTACAAACATTAGTTCCCTCCAGGTTAGAGGAGGGAATAAGTTGTTGCTGCTAACTGATTCTTTTTGTAGATTCCAGGCAAAATATGAACATTATTAAAATATGGATATGTGTTGAATTTATTTATTGTTCAACATGAATAAAAGATAGTGGACTTAAGTTTGTTTAGTAACTTGAATAATGGATACTCATACTTAAAAGTAAGAAAAAACTCTGAATGGGGGGAATAAAATCCAAAATTGCACTTTGTCTTTTACAACTGGAGGTGTGTTAGCATAGCACTGTCTGCTGTGCCAGCCTACATGTAGCCATAAATCTAAACTAAATGACCACAAGTCTGACATCTACCATAAAAAATGTTTGATTTTACCCGACAGTCTGAAAATCTGCCCAGCAGGAGATGTAGTTGAGCTACCCCTACTTACGAATGTTTGGATTTCTATTCCAGAGCTAAGGTCCCTATTTTAGCTCCATAAAATCTACTGAGCTGTAAAATGTGACCAATTGCATCAAATTCTACTGTTTCTGCTCTAAAGTGAGAAACGATTCAACTTTTCTCCAGAATCCCAGACGAAGCGAATCCCTCTGGCCTCAGCTCAGCCTGCAGGACATCAGAATATTTCCCAGAGTTCACTGCAGACCGTAGTGTGAACTGCGGACATTTAGGACAGATTATTTAGATTCTGAGCCTTCAAACATCAGTAAAACTGGAACATTTCTCAGAGGAAACCAGTTTGATAAGCAGCCGTGCAGAGATAGATCTCCCTCCTCCTGCCTCCTCCTCCCTGCAGTGCTTGGCTAACATGACGTCACCTCAGCGCCGGCCTCCATGTTGTTCAATGTCTTCCTGTTGTGCTGCCATCTACTGTCCAGCTTGCCAAACTGTAGCCTGTCAGTGCATCTGACGGGGGAGGGGGGGGTCTGCTGCGAGGCGTTCAGGGACCCTGTTGCTCGGTTCTGTGCTGACAGTGTGTGTGTTCACCAGGAGCCGTAACCATCTCCGAGGAGAGGAAGGTGTGCACAGGATCCGAGAAGTTCATGAACATGTGCGATTCCAACGAGGTGAGAGGCGGGCCCAATGTGTGTGTGTGTGTGAGTGTGTGTGTGTGTGCCGGCTCACACCTGTGTGTTGTCTTCCAGCTGGACCTTACCTTCCACCTGTTTGTGTGCGCGCTGGCGGGAGCAGGAGCCGCGGTCATCGCCATGGTGAGAGCAAATCTCCTCGTCGGCTTGGCTGAAATACGTGAATTCCTTTGAACTGTTGCAGTAGCAGCTGCACACACGCACACACACAGAAACACATATAGGTGGAGGAACAAACAGTCAAACAGCGAATCAGTGAAAATGACAAAAAGACTCGGCCTCTATCAGTAAACACTCGAATAACACGTTTAACAACCTCCTGAGCAGATGGCCGAGCCACCTCATCCGGCTCCTCCGGATGCGGAGCGTCTCTACCTCGAGCCTCTCCCGGTTGACCGAGCTAACCCTAACCCTAACCCTGCGGAGGAAACTCATTTTGCCCGCTTGGATCGGCCGTCTGCTTCTGTGGGTCACTACCCAGAGCTCGCAGCCATAGGTGAGGGTCGGAACGTAGACTGACCAGTAAACTGAGAGGTTCGCCTTCTGGCTCAGCTCCTTCACCACGACGGACCAAAGCAGAGCCTGCATCACTGCAGAAGACGCACCCATCCACCATCCATCTCCAGCTCGATCCTTCCCTCACTCCTGAATAAGACCCGACATACTGGGACTCCACCATCTGGAGCAGGAGAGGACAATCCATCTTTTTCCATGGAATGGGATCTGGAGGTGCTGATTCTCATCCTCACTGCTTCACACTCGGCTGAGAATCGCTCCAGTGAGAGCTGTAGATCACGGCCTGATGAAGCCAACAGAATCACGTCATCCGCAAAAAGGAAAGACCCAATCCTGATCCACCAAACCGGATCCCCTCAACATCTTGGCTGATCCAAGAAACTGTCCATAAACGTTATGAACAGTCTATGAGACAAAGGGCAGCCTTGGTGGAGTCCAACCCTCACTGGTAACCAGTCCCACCTACTGCCATCAATGTGGACCAGGCTCTGGCACCGGTCCTACAGGGACTATATCGCTTGTAATGGATCCGGCACACCATACCATAGGAGCACCACCTGCAGGAGTCCCTGCAGAATACACCTTGTCCAAGTGCACAAAGCACATGTAGACTGGTTTGGTGAACTCCCATTTCCCCTTCAGGACCCTGAAGAGGGTCTAGACCTGGTCCACTGTTCCAGGACCAGAACAAAAACCACAATGCTCCTCCTCAATCACAGACTCGACTACCCGACGGACCCTCCTCTGCAGGACCCCTGAATAGACCTTACCAGGGAGGCTGAGGAGTGAGATCCCCCTGTAGAGCCGTAGAGGCGTGTCAACCACGACAGTCCCACGGCATCCAGAGCCTTAAGAAACCCTAGGCGGATCTCATCCACCCCCGGGGCCTTACCACTGAGGAGTTTTTTAACTACCTCAGCGACTTCAGCCCCAGGGATTAAGGAGGTCTTCAAAGTATCAATACCCATAATGTCCGGAGTTGAGGTCAGCAGCCTTCCATCTGCACTGTACACAGTGTCGATGGAGCACTGCCCCCCCCTCCTGAGCCGCCGGATGGTGGACCAGAACCTCCTTGAAGCCGTATGAAAGTTGTTTTCTATGGCCTCTCCGAACTGAAGCCGCATACCTGTCAGCTGCCTTGGGAGTCCCACAGGCCAAAAAGGCCAGATAGGACTCATTTTTCAACCGGACAGTGTCCATCACTGCTGGTGTCCACCAACATGTTCAGGGCACCAACGACCCTACAGCCACAGCTTCGGCTGGCCGCCTCGACAATGGAGGCTGGAAAACTCTGACTCAGGCCCAATCTCAGATCCCCCCTCAGCCTCTCATGAATCCTCTGTTTGTGGATTCATGAGAGAAGAAGGGGCGTCTGGAGTGTAACTGAGAGCAAGGGGAAGGGCTAAGAGGAAAAGCTAAGGGGAAGGGCTAAGGGGAAAAGCTAAGGGGAAGGGCTAAGGGGAATGGGTGGATACCAGTGGAGAGTTTCTGATAGAGACTTCATGTCAAAGGGGAGGGAGGAGTTTTACGCTTTCACACTGGAAACAAACATGATGCTGAAAGACTCGTACAAAAATGTGTTTTTTTCGTAAATAACATTTAAAATAATGAACTGTTGTTAAAAACTTTACGATGAGGTAGATGTTTACCATGACGGCGATATTAAGCAGCGAGATAAAAGCAGTGATGTGGTACTTTGCGTAAAGGTTGTAATTGGGGAACATTTTATATAAAATGAGGATTTAGGTCATTGTTGTCTCTGTGGCTATAAGGCTGGAAGTTACGGCTCTTTTTCGTGTTGTATTGTAGCTCTGTGTGACACGTAGCAGCACAGTAACAATGGTTTATTAAAAGTGGTGTCACGTAAATGTTTCCCCACCAAACATGAGTCATCTCTTCCTCCTTTTCCTCCTCAGGTCCACTTCCTGATGGCTCTGGCCGCTAACTGGGGTTACCTGAAGGACGCCAGCCGGATGCAGAAGTACGAGGACATCAAGTCGAAGGAGGAGCAGGAGCTGCACGACATCCACTCCACGCGCTCCAAAGAACGCCTCAATGCCTACACATAAACACGCCGCCACCAGAAACGACACACACTCACACCGCATACACAACACTTAGCACACACGCGGCGAAAACACAATGATGCATTAAAACGTACAAAAACAGACACGAGTAGGCAAATACGAGATGATGAATAAATGACGGAGCACAGATGTCCTGGCCGGCGGTATCTGCTGCAGGTCGTTGGCTCGCCTTTCCTCCCCGAAGCCGCGGCTTCATGCAAATATCCGACTTTGATCCCCGCCGGGGGCCGCAGCTGATGTCAGAAGCCTGGAAAAGAGCCGGGCTTGTTTCTCCCAGCGCAGCGTTCCCAGAAACCAGCAAGAAAAACCAAAACCAGACCAACCCAAAGATCCCACCCGAGCCGGGAGCCAACGATCCGCTGCAGACGTTCCGCCGGGCCCTGCCAGGTGTCTGTGGCCTCATCATTTACTCGACACACCCACCTGCAGCACACACACCTCCCTGGTTCCCACACACACACTGAGACATGTAGATGTGACTGATGGTCGGTGTTGTTCGGTGGTGTCATGCTGTGTCGTGTCGTTTCACCACACTTTGATGACCGGTGTTGCAGAGAATTACGGTTCCCCGAAGAAATACATTTGTGCCTCCCGAGTACAAATGGGAAGGTTTGCCAACCCCCCCACCCCCACCTCCACCTCCCCCTCCTTCCCCCAGTTTGATCAGCTGTTCCTCGCGG
>JAVQJG010208382.1:0-10432 GCA_036024015.1 Craterocephalus amniculus
GAGAAATACAATTCTGTTGTGAACAATTGACAAATGGTTTGGAGACTTATCCATGTAGTTATGAGAATGTCATCTCGGTTTCAAGAAATGAGCCAAACCTATGGAGAAAAACTGTAATAAAGTGACATCAGAGCTTCTCTCGTCTCCAAGGTGATTCATATATATGCATGTTACAGTGACCTGCACAACATTGTTGTGAGTTGGGACCATGCAGATAAAGCTGAATTGAAGTGAATATGTAAAGTGTGACCCTCTTCTAACACACCGTACCGCATCACAGAGGGCTGGCCAGGATCTATGGGTGCTCCCTGGTTCCTGCAGGTAGAACACTAGCAGAGCCCGATGTGATTGTTGCTCCGCCAAATAACACTGTTTATTTTACATATTTCTATCCAATCAGGATGAATGTTTGGGCAAATTTCCCATTCATATCAGTCCATATCCATACTGGTTTTAATTGCGTCAAATATTCTCAGTACCCCTGAGAAAACACTGAGCATTTTGCTTCCATTTGATGCAGCACAGATCATTAGAAATCAGCTGACTGCTCTCTTGTGTCACAGAAATAACAGCAATATTTAATAGCACTGAGTATAAACATTTGTTTTCCTGACATCTCAGTCATTACAGTGAGCTGGGGACCACTCTTTGCCAGGCCAGTAACCATCAGGATGCATCATGAAATGACATTACCGTCATATTGATGTCAGCCATTACACACTAATTCAGGCTTTGCTTGTGTGCGCTTGTTGTGGCCTCAGAAGAGCAGGGAGAAGGTATTGAAGAGCATGCTCACAATTTCAATCATTTCTATTTGGCTGTTTTAAGTGCTCACGACTAAAACACAATTTCTCTGGAAAAAATATTATATATATATATATAATAAACTGTATATAGATTTATAGATTGATATATCAGTCAATTCATTTTTTTGCCATGTTATTAATCACATGAGTCAGAGACAGTTGTTTGTTGTTATCTTTTGTTCTTTTTCTTTTTTTTCTTAGATCACAGTTTTTTTACTGGATATTCATTATTATATGATACTTATTTAAGAAGTTTGGAAGCCTGCATTTTCCCTGATTTGTTTATTTCTTAATATTGTGTTTGCCCTTGCCCTGTGTGAAGTACATCGTTATGTCCTGATTTATCAAAGGTTTGCACCTCTTAAATTACATGCAAACTTGATAACAGATACAAAAACATGCAGCATATTTATTAACTTGAAGCAAAGAATGTGCCTGTAAACCTGTCAAAATAGTGATTTGCCTTGAATGAATATGCAATCTGGGCGTTTCTATAAGAAGGGGAAAATACTGGCAGGTGTAAACCAGCTGAGATGCTGCAGCTTGCAGAGTACTAGGAGGTGATGACTGAACTTCTGGAAAAAATCCAAATTGATATAAAACAGATAATTTGTTTGAATGTTAAAACTACAACTGTTATTTAGACAAATGACAAAAGGAGGTGCCTTTAAATTTGTTATGTGAATATGTTTCAATTTGTGCACATACTGTACCTTGTTCTACAACCGGCTCTGGCGCATCATATGGCAGAGTTCCTGTTATCTGCTCCTTGCATACCTGCTGCACCTGCTGTCAATATTAGAGAGAGAAATCTCCTCTGTTGGGCCCCCTTATTTACTGAGGTTTCATTATTAACTTTTTTTTCTTCTTCATCCAATATCTTGACATCTTTTCTTAACCTTATCCGGGGTTTTTCTTGTTTTTCTGACTGGTTTTACTTTTTTACAGATACCCAGATAAGTAAAGATGTCCTCTCTAAAACACATCAGCCTGTTTGCTCTGACAGACAGAGTCGTTGGTTCCTATGATCAAAATTCAACAGCGAAGCTGTTTAAGAAATGATTGCAACTTTATGATGTATTATTTTTTCTATACATGACATGTTTTCTTTAAGTCTTGTAGTTTTAACTTAAATATCACAACTTTATTGAGCTTGGCCTTTGAAGGACTACATGGGGGGAGGGGTGTGTGTGTGTTTGATGTTAAGATCAACAGTCTTCCTACTGAATGAATAAATCCTGCCCGAACTAAATTTTATATGAATGTGTTTATAGATTCCATCTGGATGGTTCAAGCATCCCAGATCTTGACAAGATATTCAGTATTTTGAAGCAAGAAGATTTAGTATTTTCAGGGCTTCAGGCCAACCCTTTTTTTTAAATGAAATTAAATTAAATTAAATGGAAAATACTTTATTGATCCCAGAGGGAAATTCAGTATTGTAGTGCTCTTGTTCTTCAGGCTGCTGGAAGGAGTGATCTTCAGGGAGAGGCTTGTTCAGGCTCGATGCAAAAAGCTAGCAGTTCCATGTCTCTTCTGCAGATCTTCTCCTCAACAGCACCATGTCCAGTATGACACCAACGCTGGTAAACAGGTGAGAAACAGTTTAAATCTACACTATTTTCTCTCTGCTGTACTCCTGCCCTGCATCCTCTTCTCTTTCTTTTCAACTCCTTCGGGAATTGAATTGTTATTTCACTGATAATCTTGAGTTTGGAGAGTATTATCAGTTGATCCCGGTGGTACACAAGTCTTGTTGCCATGGAGACGCAGCATAACAAGTCTTGAAAGAGCAAAAAAATATGCAGAAAATCTCCGGTGTAGCACAGCCTTTTTACCAGCATGAAAAATCCACCAGGACAAACCAAAAATGAAGCTGATGTCTCAAAAAAAGACGACTACAGTACAAAAATTAAGAGAGCTAAAACAGAGACGTTACAAATTTGCTGCCACCAGCGGCGCATTCTAGAATTTGCAGCCCTTTTTTAACCTGAATATTGACTTTGGCCAGGTGGTTTTTTGCTCTAGGGATGGACAGGCCATCTGGCATACTGGGTATTTTCCTGGTGGGCCTACGTGGTTTTTGGGCTGACACACTTCATTTATTGGTCCGACTGGTCCATAAAAGTCAGCAGATCACCAGCCGATGCAAATGTTTATCACGAGAGCTAAGAGACGCTACAAATTTGCTGCCACCTAGCGGCGCATTCTATCTGTATGCACATTAATAGTTTTATCTGTTATTGGTTGTGACTTGATAATATGAATCTTTGGGGTCAAAATGTGCTAGAGACAACTTGGAAAGAAATAAAGAAATAAAAACACTTTTTAAAATTATTAGTTAATTTATTATCCTACACTTTCAGTCCAGATGCAACACTGATTCAGCTATCCAACAATTCTGCGCTTGAATTAATTATTCTCTTAAAAAAAACATCTTGCTTCAATCTTTAGTTAAACCTGGTTGAGATAACATCTCCAGAAGAGCAGCAGCAGACAGAGACACTATTTCTACGCTTTGTCCAGTGGCAGTTTTCATCTGACACACATCTACACACGGGATGAATACGTGCATCTCTCTGCTGGAGTACAGAAGTCTATTTCATTAACAAATTGCAACAGTGTAAGTATTTAATGTGTCAATACTTTCTCATGGCTTTAAAGGTTTTAGGGAGTTGCATGATTGATGTTCAGATTTAAGGAAGCACAAAGATTTGTTGCATATATGATCCCCCCTGATTCATTTTGTTTGTTTCTATATTGGTTAGCAGGATTACTCAAACTAAGTGCTATACTAGCATGAATATTTGGCCAGAAATGAGCTGACCTGACTTTATTGCATCATTCAGAAAGGAGAATGCTGTCTCAGCGTTGCTTCACAGTGAAACATTTGCGTACTTCTCTTATTTCTGAATACCACCACAAGAAAAATAAAGCAATGCCCAGCCTGTCTAACTCTGTACAATAAAAGTAAAAATTAAATAAAGAGTAGGCTACCTTTAAAGGTTGTAATGGGGGGGGGGATCATTGGTGGGCCTACTGTAATTGTTAGTATTGTCATTTGAGTATAACAATTATCACAGCTGGAACACTGCTGCCTGGATGTAAGATTTTCAGATTGCGAGTCACCATATTTCCTGGAAATCAGCCTGTGAAACCAAAGATCTGATTATCCCTACAGCACTCTACAGACCGTTCTTTTCCACAATGAGCGTCGGACGTTTAGACACAGTATGTTGTGGCATCAACTGGACCATCTTATCCATTTCATTTTTTCAATCAAACAAAATGTATTTACAGAGATTCATGAGGTAAACTTGGTTACTGTAGTTGCTTGATAAGATAAATTGCAAATCAACCAATCACAGGGTAAATGGACTATACTTGTAGCGCTATTCTGGTCATGTGACCACTCAAAGCCCTTTGACACTACTTATGTATCTCATTCACTGATACACACACAGAGTCATACTTGCACTTACTTCCATTTTATGTTTCCTCAACCAATGACCGGTCATAGTCGCCTTCTCCTGTATTATTTAGAGAATATAATTGATAAAAAACCTCCGTCTTTTCCTGAAAACCACCTGGCAAAACCTTAAAACTAACTTTGTAACCAAAAGATCCATTGTGTGTCTGTTTCTGCTTCAGTGCAACAACCTGCTTTAAACATCACTTCCTGAAATTATGCAGACGATGCATGCGTCATTTCAGGCTTTTAACAAAATTATCTCTTTTAAAAGTTAGTTGACTTAATGCAATAATCTGCTCTAGCATAAATTTTAAATAACAAAAAGTAAGACCAAGTAGTGTTTTTTTTTTTTTTTTGCTCAGAGACAATAGGAGCAAAATCACAAAAGTCTTATCTGGTCAAAATGGAGAAAAAACGAGGTCCTCAGGTAAAACTATGGAAAACAAAGGTAGGCAGTAGTCTGGCGCAGTCAGACCTCCATGTCAGCATAAACCGTTGGGAACCATCTGATGCTGAATCAATGTGACATTGGTCCTGACGTATTAACGGTGAGGATGACAGAAACACAAACCATCACAGCAGGAAAGAACATTTACATGCAACCACAATGATCACAAAATCCCAAACACTGGCACAGAATTAGCCATAAACATGAAAGCATGAATCCATCCTGCCTTGCATCAACAGTTCAGACTGGTTGTGATGGTTTAATGGTGCGGGAGAGATTCTCTTGGAATGCCATAGTGGAGCATCTTCTGATGCTACTT
The DNA here is from genome assembly GCA_036024015.1 of Craterocephalus amniculus. NCBI lineage: Eukaryota > Metazoa > Chordata > Actinopteri > Atheriniformes > Atherinidae > Craterocephalus > Craterocephalus amniculus. The sequence continues at coordinate 5,046 of JAVQJG010208382.1, forward strand.
CCAGCAGGATAATGCAGCATGTCACAAAGCTCAGATCATCTCCAGCATTATGATGAGTTCACTGTCCTCCAACGGCCTCCACAGTCACCACATCTCAGTCCAATATTTCACCTCTGAAATGTGCTGGAATGGGAGATTCTCATCATGGATGTGCAGCAGCTGTGTGATGCTGTCATGTCAGTATGGGGGAGAACCTCTGAGGAAGGTTTCCATCACCTTGTTGGATCTGTGACAGCAAGAATTAAAACAGATCTGAGAGTAATTGGTGGTCTAACTCAGTGGAAGATGGACCTAATAAAGTAACCTGTGAATATGCACATAAATCAAATTTTGAAAAAATAAGTCATGATCGGATAACACTGAGCAGTTAGAATTAGGTGTGAATGGCTGGGGTAATTAGCAAAACCAAAACAGTGGTGCAGCAAACACATGAGGCAAAAGGTTTATCAAGTTCATTAAATATCATGGGAATGAAAGATAAACATTTTAAAACGAAACAAAACCTGCCACCTCTTACTCATATCCATTTAAATTATAATTTGACAGAAAAAATGTATGTGCATCTGCTGTTACTTGCCTGATAAATATCACTCCCATCAAACCAAACTCATATATTTATTAAAGGCACCATGTTGATCCTTACCTCCTCCATCTATTATTACATTTATTCACATTTACTTTGCATTGACATGATTTTTTTCTCATGTTGGATCATTTTATTGACACCGCAGCCATCAAATTCTCCAGAGAGCTTAAAACAAGCCTCATCATATCGTCTGTGTCATACTTTAAACCTGTGTGTCACCTTGAGCTATGCTGTAAGAACGCTACAGCTTTACTTCTTGGCTTCTCTAAGAATGAATCTGTCAGTGGTATATATCGTCAAATGATGATCACTTTCACTGCGACTCTGCACAGGTGGGATGCAGTCCAACCAAGGGCAACAAAGAGTGCTCCTCAAAAATCTATCGTCTCAGACGGCACAGCCAGCTCTGGCCCTGTGAGGGTTTGTGATTAATCACTATGGCAACACTATTAATGGTGGCATTACGGCCATGGTCAGCTGGGAGGCATCATCACGCAAAGCTGCTAGACGATGGAGGGTTGGAGGATTGAGACTGAGGAAAATTAAGTCTCTAGACAGGAGTCAGCAATGCATTATGGGAGCCCCGGTCACCAGGCGCTGTGAGACGAGGCATTAATCAAAGGGATGCCACGGACCAGGAGAGCACTCTTTGTTGCCACATATGCCCACTTTCCCTACCAGTGATTGATTGGTATTCATTAGGCATTGATTTCAGCTTTTTCTCTCTAATCTCTCATCCCTGGCTCCATTCTGGCCTCAGAGGAGATCATTGTTGCGAGTGGAGGACAAGAATCATAACAGTGTATTTTAACAACCTCATGATGGGACTGAGTGTGACAGTAACAATCCTCTCACTAATCAGATGTGGACTCCCATTAAGGGTAACCTGCATTTACAGGGAATGAAAAAGCTTGTAAAGCATAAAGCTGGTGGTTTTATGCATGTGATCAGGGTCGTTACAGGCTGATCCATTTCAGCCCCATCTTACTGCAGGATCTGTTTTAAATGTCTGTACCTACAGTAGGTGGGAATAAGTGAAGACCTCCGGCTTAGAAATCTGAAGCCTATGTGGAAGTGCAAAGAATTGCTGTTGCCCCATCCTGATCCACTAAGTCCAGGTGGAAAAACAGAGTAGGCCTAAATCCCCATAGACTCCCGTGTTAAAAAGGCACTTTACTCCAGAATTAAACATGTTTACAGCCTGGTTCAAAAAAACTTTTTACATTTAAAAGGTCAGGTTTACCTTCATGACAACAATGGGGGGAGTGAAAAAAAAATTCAAACTTATCCATTTAGACGTTATTTAATCTTAACATTCTTCATAGGTAGGGGCATGTCTTTTTGGTTGACAGGTGCCAGATAGCCAGGAAAACAAGGCACAGAGTAGAACAACAGCAGTTTTTAGCCAGCTAACAGCTTGCCTTATCTTTAGTCCGCCTTCTTCCGTTAGCTGGTTAGCTCCTGTTAGCGTTGTTAACGTGTAGCTCAGAGTTTTATGGGTGTCAGTCATCCTTCCCCCTTTCCCACGCTCACAGCCTCCCTCTCACCGCCTCCTCATTGACCATTTTGGGGTTTTCTGGGAGTCACGAAACTCGTGACAGTCGCAAGATGACGACAGTGAGCTTCTCCTGCTGAGCTTCTTTTTAGCTCATCGGAAACCTACTGTAGGGGCACATGGTTTTAAGTTTCATCCATTTATTTTACAGTCAGAATGATGTAGAGTCTTCAGAGCATTTTCAAATGTTCCCAAAAACACAAAGACGAGGAAGAAGATAATGAAGCATAGCTACAAACTATGAATTGTATATTTCTTTTCAACTGTCTCTGTTTGGCAGGACCAGTGTGTTTTTCTCAAAAACGCGACCAACACAGAAAAAAAAACAATACAGCAGTAGGTATGCCGCATGAAACACTAGCAAAAATATTTTTTTTTAAAATTGGTGCATGACTAACTATAAACATAAAAATTCAATACCATGAAAGAGACTCTGCATACTTTGTTATAGTCATAAAGATGCTTGGAAGTAATTCTTCTGCTTGACTGACCGTTTCTGATGAAAAGGACATTTCCTCCTCTTTCGGGTGTCCCTATACCCGAAACCACGCTTACAGTTTTTGCCCATTGACGCTCGCGTTTGTTTTGGTCTTGAAGTCTCGCGATACATGAGACTACCGCTATACAGCAGGTCGTAAATCCGTTTGGACAGACATTCATGTTTCATCTGCAATTAGTTTTTTGCTTTTATACTGCTTTGATAATTACTTTTACTACATACCTTTGAAGCCATGGTGACTCACCGTTGCCTTTTCAAAACAAAGCATAAGTTGGAGCTCCCCCTACAGCTTTGGGGTGCGCACTGCATGGTAAACAAGCCCAGAATCAGATCTGCTTTATCTGGTGCATGTGTGGCAGGACTACAGAGGGCCCGGCGGGGATCCATCCCACAACCTCCCGGGTGAAAGTCACATGTGCCTGCCAGTCAGCCAAAGGGATATCCGTGTGGCCAAGTAGCCAGGGAGCATTATCAGTCGGAGGCACACGGTGACAGGACCCACACACTGTCACACATTTGGCCTTCTCGTAAATATAAATTCCTAATTCATTTGCTTAACTGACTGGATTTTAAAGATTTTGTGCTGTTGTGCTGATATCTAGTTGTTGGTGTGCGATGTGGTGCTATAAAGCAAAAAGCAGTTGTCACATGATACCCAGGCTGGGAAAAACCTTGTGAAGTTAGGTTACACAGCAGCATGGACATAGTTTTAGGGGGAGACACAGGACACATGTCCCCTGCACTTTTTTAAATGGCTGTTTTGGTCCCCTGTACTCTGTAACTGTCAAAAAACAATGTTTCGCTACATTAAACAGAGATATGTCGAGCACTATAGGACCCAGTGGTCAAGCCCCCCCATCTCTGAAATCAAAACTACGTCCATGCACAGCCGGGCAACAATGAGTCAGAGGAAGTGAAAGCTTAGGTTGGAAAATGATGTGAAATTGATTTAAAATACGAGGAGTTAACGGGACTCTCTGTAGCTGCTTAGTTTTTCTACTGGGGCTGCCATCTATGAGTCTTAGCGAAAATGCAGCCTCTGGTTAGCTTGTGTATGACAGGAGACAAAATTTAGAAGAAAGAATGAGAGAAAAAAAATTTAGTCCTATAAAGGCAGGGCGTCTTACTGTATAGTCATAAATAACTGCTAATTTTACCAGGAAAGTCCCAATCTATTAGTGTATAAATGACAAGGCCCTGCTGGGTAAGCGCTGCTTTCAGTGGAGAACGGAAACGTAGGCGACACTTTCACAGCTTATGTCATGTAGTCATCACACTCAAACATCATCTCCAGCATATTATTCTGCAGTCAATAAATAAAAGCAAATCTTTACCTTTTTCATTAGATACTATTTTTGCCTTTTACAGTACTTGCACTGATAGCACTCCTGCTGCTAGAACAATACTTTTGTCAGTACTGGCAGGTAAAGGAGAAAGAGAGTTGGCATGCATTTCAACAGTTATTATACTACACCAGATAGACCACACAATGTACTTTCACCTCTTTATTTCGCACAAAATCCCCTAAAAGTAGCAAACCAATGCACTCCATCGTTGACTGTACAAACTTCACAGAAGTAGAAAACAATGTGACAACATACTGAATACACTATGCACAGACTGTACCTATAGAATCTACTGGCAGTGCTTATAGTTTTCTTATCTTTCAAGTGAAAAGGAAGCCAGCTGTGGATTTTGTCTCATATCCAGAGCAGCTCTAAGCATCCTCCGGTGTTTACTCTGTGCCAGTCAGATTCTGCTTTACATCTTTCTGTCGTTATTCATTTATTTGGGGGCTATGCCCAGTGGTTAGCACCGCAGCATCACAGCAAGAAGGTTGATGGTTCAAGCCCTGGGCAGATTTACAGACAGAGGGTTTGGGCTGAGGAGGGGTTTGAAACAGTGGCCTTTCTGTGTGGAGTTTGCATGTTCTCCCCATGTACACGTAGGTTCTCACCGGGTTCTCCAGCTTCCTTCCACTGTCCAAAGACATGTTGGGTTATTCGGTCATTCTAAATTGAATGGTTGTTTGTCTCTCTGTGACAGACTGGCGACCTGTCCAGGGTGTACCTCTCACCTGATGAGACGTGACAGGCAGAACTGAGATTAAGCGGTACAGAAAATGGACGGATGGATGTTTGGGGTCTGTGATGGAGTTTGGGCTGTGCTCAATGCTGGCCTGTTTTGGTCTCCAAAGGCTCCATCCTCAAATGTTCAAAAGCTCCCGGAGAAACAAAGAAGCTACCTGACATACACGGGCCTACGTTTGGCCATGAAAGCGAAACTCAGTGGGAAATCTGACAGTTCAGACCAAACTATACATCACATCATTGTTGGAGCGCGGATGGGACAGAAAGGCTGTAATTTTAACATTTACACTTACATAGGGTCCCTTTAAAAAGTTTAAAAAAGGAAAATAAACTTTAATGAACTTAAGAAGTCCAAAAAACAATATGTGAAAGGCTGTGCAATCAAAAGGGCAACTGCAATTAGCCAGGAATTTGTCACCACCGTCCGTACCGTCCTCTTCCGCTTATCCGGGGTCTGGTCGCGGGGGCAGCAGCCTAAGCAGGGAAGCCCAGACTTCCCTCTCCACGGCCACATCCGCCAACTCATCCGGGGGGGTCCCGAGGCGCTCCCAGGCCAGTCGAGAGATATAATCCCTCCAGCGGGTCCTGGGTCTACCCCGCGGCCTCCTCCCGGTGGGGTGTGCCCAGAACACCTCCCGGGGGAGGCGCCCAGGGGGC
>JAVQJG010208410.1:0-14369 GCA_036024015.1 Craterocephalus amniculus
ACACACACACACACACACACACACACACACACACACACACACACATGTGGAATGTAGAGCTAAGAAATGCCAGACCACGAGAGGGAGAGAAGGAGATGGGAGGGACATTTCATAGGAAGCCAGAGGAAAATAACACAAACAGAGTGGAAGATAAGAAGGATGCAGGGAGGGAACGGAGGAGTTAACTGTGCCGGGCTCAAACAGAAGGAGAGGAGAGCCAGTCTGGATGAATTCTGTTTTTCCTTCTCAGTTTCCGCTGAGTCGTCGTCAACTTTGACCCTGTCAAACGCTTCCTGATTCCACAGGGGACCGCGGGGAGGAGGCGGGTCACTACTCCACTCACACACAGAAGTGGACACATTAAGAGGTCAAACTAGCACATATCTGCTTTCCAGTTTATTGATGCAGCTTCCTGTCAGTTTTAAGATTGTTTGTGCAAATAAATCACTGAAGAATAAACTTGGGAAGTAAATCTAAAAGGTTGGACAGATTCTTTCATAGCTGCATATTTATTTACACTTACAGGATTCTTTATCAGGTTCATCTGTTCAATTGGCTCTAATCAGCCAATCACAGCTTAATATATTCAGACATGTTCCAGATGACTTGCAGAAGTTCGAACTGAGCATGAGAATGACATGGTTGCTGGTGCCAGACAGGCTGATCTGAGTATTTCAGATCTGCTGATCTACTGGGATTTTCACCCTCTCTAGGGTTTGCAGAGAACGGTCTGAAAAAAAAAACTATCTAGTGAATCTGGACCAAAATGTCTTGTTGATGTCAGATTCAGAGGGGACTGGGCAGACTGGTTGGATACAAGAAAGGCAACAGTAACACAAACCAAGGTCTGCAGAATAGCATCTGTGAATGGACAACACATCCAACATGAAAACACACTGGGGTACGACGCCTATCAGCTATGAACAGGGAACTGATGCTGCAGTTCAACCAGACTAGTCTCCATTTCAGACCCACATTCAGATGCTAGGCTCAGAATTTGATCAACATGAAAGCATGGATCCATTCTGGCTTGTATCACCAGTTCGGGCTTCTGGTGATGTATCGGAGCAGGAAATATTTTAATGGCACACTTTGTGCCCCGTGGTACCAGCTAAACACCAGTTAAACACCACGGCCTACTTGAGTATTGACCATGTCCATCCCTTTATGAGTACAGAGCAGCATCTTTCGATGGCTTCTCAGTGTACTGTATATATTCTGACATTGTTCATTTATGTTTTACCTGAAATGGAGAACTTTAAAACACAATTTGGGATCCAAAGCTACAACATACTGGTTTCATTTAAACAAAGGAGGCAAATAAGCAGTTATATAGAAAATCCTTGTATATTTAAAGCGAATCATTCTTTGGTATATCAGCTACAGACACAACACTGAAGCTAAAGATTACATTCATAATTTCATGGAGAAGAGAAAAACATCTGTGTAAACACAGAGGACGGCTAAAATGAAGGCTGTGTGTTGTATAAAACACGGAGAGGCAGCGTTTAGTTTTTATGCTCCGCACATGTAGAACAAACTCCCAGAAACTCCCAGAAAGCTGCAGGTCAGCAGTTTTAAATCAGGGTTAAAAACTTTTCTATTTGCAGCCTTTTATGATGAGTGATATTTTTTTATGGTTTCTTTCTTTGTTTAATTTTCTTAGTTTGGGATTTTACTTTTGTTTTTAATTATTTTTATTGCTTTCTGCACCTTGCTGTAATGTTTCTGATGTTTGTATGTAAAGCACTTTGATTTCTCCCGTACATGAAATGTGCTATACAAATAAACTTGCCTTGCCTATTTGTATCAACAGCCAACTCAGAAACTGTAAATATGTCTGGAGAAGCAACCATGGCACCTTTTTTTTACATTTGTTTACATGCTGTTGTCAGTGACCTCATTTCAGCAAAGCAACATAGCTTCAGCACACAGGTAAAGAAAGTATACATCCATGCCTCCACACTCAACAAGTATTAAGCTGCAGAGCTCCTGAAATAGGTTGATGGGTGCAAATGCAAAAATTAACATGTAACACTGAGAATGGATTCAATTAACAAACACAACTTCAATAGACCCTTTGTTTTATTTATTGGACACATCTTCCTCCCAAACAGAGGAAGAATCTCACAAAACTACAAGCCTTTTCCAGCTGGAACCAAAAGTGTTTTCAAGTTGTGACACTTCCCAAAGGGGGTTATTTTCATGCAGTACACAATAAAAATGAAATCAATCTGGGGTTGTTTTTATCTTTATGCCTGTAGAAAATCTTGCTCCGTTGTGATTGCATGGCTGTAAAGTAAAGAATTGTGACAGAGGCTCAAAAATAACCAGTAAAATAAGTATCTTCAATACAAATTATGACGTTTAATTAAAGAAAATGAAATAAAGATTCAACAAATGATCTGCATTGAGAGAAAAACAACAGAAAAGATCAGTTTGTGAAAATAGAGACAAATTTCCCATTTGCTCGTCATCCCTCCCTCCGGCCACTGCTCATCTGTCGTTTGATATTAACCATCCTTTCGTTATTACTCCTCCATCTCATCCCTTGCTTTTTTTTGCTCTGGCTGGGTGAGTCATGCTTCCCCCCACTTCACAAACAGACACACTGTGACAGAAAAACGCATGCACACACGCTAAGATGGACACGAAAACAAGCAAAGTGCACGATAATGCCCACACGCGGAGATACACACATGTGGTGTCGGAGGCAGTGGTCATGCTGTGTGTGTGTGTTTGTGTGTGTGTGTGTGTGTGTGTGTGTAATAGCTGTGAGGAGTTTGAGAGAATCGCCCACTCAGGCATTAGACAACAGGCAGATTAACACGCGATCTTGTCTTCCTCTGAGGATAAAGGTGGAGGATGAAGAACAAAATGAAGAGGAGGAAATGAAATGTAAGAAAGCCGAGGGAACACGAGGGAATGCCTCGTTTTCCACAAGAACGACAGGAAGAAGATAGAAGATGCATATCAAAACAATGAGGACAAAAATAAGAATGGATAAGAGAGAGAAAGGGGCAAAAAAAAGGAGAGGATGAAAGAAAAGATACAAGAAACAAGTGTAAAATATGCAAAGGGTTTTAGCAGCACAGAGAAAAGCTTCAGGAGAAGAGGGGGAGTGTTCGGCGTGTAATTCTGTTCATTCCCCAACAGCCTGACCCAGACTCAGTCCTTATAAGGAAAGAAGTTGCTACCGCAGTGACACACACATACACAGAGAGAGAAAGTGGACGGAGTGAGAGGGCAAAAACTCGCAATAAATCGCAGCCTTGTGCGAAACAAGAGAAAAGTGACATTCCTCTCAGTTTGGCATGGCCCGCCTCTCTCTTTCTTTCCACTGTAGAAGAGAAACTTTGAGTCTGAGGGAGGGAACTGTGTCACCGTCGCTGCCTTTGAGTTAAACTTTTATAAGACTCTGGAGCATTGAAGTCGACTCCCATTTACTCCTCTTCTTTCAGTGAAATTATCTGCGTGCACATCCTGCTGGCCGCTTCTAATCCTCACTGCCACCCTCCCCTCTGTCCATCTGCTTTATTTTGTCCCCTGCGATCGCTCCCTGTATTTACCTTATTCCCTTTTTCCCTCCCTCTTCGTCCTGGCTGGGCAAACACACAGGTTTGAGGACCATCTGTTACTGATGAGCATTCATGTGTGAAAAACACACACACACACAAAACACTCCCGACACACAGAGACGCTCTGGCTAGAACCCGAGGATAATAGCGCTGATAAATAAATCATTGTTTTTATCTTTCTGTCGACTTCAGAAGGTAGACACAAGCGGGTGAAAGTACACACAAAAGGCGGTATCCGAAAAAAAGAGAGCTCACACACACCGAGACTGGAACAGGAGAGAAATAATGAGTCATAGTTCCACATGCAAAGGATGGAAAGAGGCGCAGACAGCAGGGAACAGAAGGAGGGAGGCAAGACAGAGATATGATTGCTTATGTGCATGAAAAAAGGAAAGAAAGAGGGCTTTTTAAAACTTTGCAGAGCCTGCTCGCTGCCTTCTCCGAGTTGCTGTGTAACATTCACAAGGACAAACAAGGATACTTTATTCCTCTCAGTCAAGCATCACTTCTGTTGGTTGGGTTTAAGCAAACACTCACACTCACCGTTCACTGCCACCTCTGTCAGAAATCATAACTTTACACGCCTCTCATGAAGCTACAGTAACAAAATCAGACATGCAGGAAACACAATTACACAATCAAACACCAAAACTTGTTAAAAGTGATTTGGATCAGGAAGCAAATGTTCAAATTATTACACAACTTTCTTGCATGAATTGCACTTTTCTTTTTTTCCGAGGTCAAAACTACAAGTAATGAAAGCAATAAAATTCTCTATATATTGCATATAATTTATTAAACAGTGCAGTGGTGAAAGTAGCAGCTTCATAAGATTAATGTTGACACTACGTACCTGTATTCATTTCAGAATATAAGATTACAGCCTGAGCTTTCTCTGGGGATTCTTTCAGGAGATTCATGGCTCAAAAGTAAAAACTCTTCCTAAATTGATCAGTGTGAACTCTGACACACCTGTAGTTCATTATTTAACCCATTTTACCCATTTAAATCTCACCTGCTGGATTTATCTGAATGTTTTCCTTAGAGATTAGCATCACATCCTACTGTTATCCACAGTGCCGATCAGATGTCAGTTTTCCGTGAACATGTTGAAATAAATTATTATTTACAGTGCCATATAACCACCTGCCTTATATTAAGAAGAGCCTACTTAAACTATTAAAAGATCATCAGAGGGTTTTCTAAAGTGCTTGGCAATAGACCCTTTGGGTGCTTTGGTGTGGACTGATGGAAACATGCAGATGCCATCAAATTAGGGAGGCTGCAGCTCTGAAGGAAGAGACTGCTAATCCCAAGGTTCATCAGTTTGATCCCCTCAGAGACCACATGTTTAAGTGTCCTTGGGCAGGACACAGAACTCCACATTAACTACAACATATCCATATATGATCTGTAAAACATTGCCAAATTATACTGCAGAGAATTGTTGTTGCTCACTGAGGAAGTGGAGGATTAACCGGTCTGCAACAATGTCTAAGTGGTTGAGAAATGTGAGCATATTCCAACAAGATGTCAGTGGTTTTAATATTATTGCTGATCAGTGTATTATCCACTTCACTAGATTTATGTTGCAACTCAACAGTGTACTGTGATCCTTTAAATAAATAATAAAGGAGTGAAAAAAAAATAATGACTCACATTTATAAGTTAATATCACTGGTGACTGAGTGGGAAGAAACAGGTTCAACATTTCTAACAGATTTGCTCTCTACAGTATACAGTATAAGCTTTTTGACATACTCATTACTCTTTAAATGAAGTGAAAATCCGCGTTTTTTATGTCCAACGAGACTGATTAAATGATAATTGCAACGACAAAATGTCATCATTACCAGTTATGTAATACAATAATATATGTTTGATCACACAGAAAATCATGAACTTGGGGACTTCTCAAAAACAACAGACATGAAGGTGATGAAGAGCTGCAGCCACGTGGACTAATGCAAAAAATCTTCCCCCGTGTGTGTCTGTGGATTCGAATGTTAAGCTTTTTCTCTATGAATCACTCCAACCTCCATCTGAGAGAGTTACATCTAAGGTTGGGTTTATAACAAGAAAGCTTGGCTGTAATATCTATCTAAAAGTCAATGCAGCCGAGTTCAGATTAAATGTCTCTGAGACTTTCACATTTAATCCAAAAAATGTGATGACTGAAGCAAATGGCTTAGATTAAAGGAAATCACAGAACAGGAAGTCCTGCTTAACTGTACCTTCATCCCACCTCCTGCTCTCCCCTTCATGTGTATGATTTATTTTTCTCTACCCTCTTCTCTCCTGTCAAATCAACATCCGTCAATCTTTCTGTTGCTCAACATTTTATCTGCCTCTTCAGCTCAGCTTGTCTGCATCATCGGTTCATCTCTCCTCCCTCCCTCCCGGCACTTCTCCCCAGCTTTCCAGCTTGATCCATCATCCACTCTGCTGATTTACTCCCTCTTCCACTCAACATTTTACACATCTTTACATCTCAATCTATCTTCCTGATCCATTATTCACCAGGAGTCTATGCCAGGCAAAGCATATTTTTGCTGCCAGCTGGCATAGAAACTCTAGCTGGCAACATTTCTCTTTTCTGTCCAATAAATAGAAATTTAACGCAGGAACCCATTTGCAACGTGAATGCATATTGGATTTGAACTCATTGGAATCTGTGCAGACAACCTGAGAGCCAACATGGAGTATTGAAATTAAAATAGTAAGATGCCCAATTGAAATGTCGATTTAATAACATTAAGTGCTGCGCAGTGTGTGAAAGTCTTCAGCAAACAAGCTGATCTGACGAGGCTTTACTGTTTCTGTCAGCTATTTAAGCTCATTCTTTATTTGGTCTGTTCCAACAAAACCAAGAAAATCTGTCTTTAGATGTGATGATCTGAAATCACAGAAGTAATCTATAATGTTAAATAAGTGCTCACTCATGTACTTAATTATTTATAAATTTTCTGTTGATTCTTATGGCTGATAAAACAAAGGCTTGCACACCATATGAACAGTTTATCTGTCTCTAAGACATTCACCTTAACACTTTGCGGTCCTGCGTTAATTTGATAGAGCAATTTTTCAGTGATGATCATGAATCTTAGTAAATGAACTGATTAAATAAACCAGATCCGTCTCTACCAATTGGTTTATGCATGCAACACTAAAAGAAAATGTTTGTTATCCCATCGCTGTTTCAAACTTTTATCATTTCACTGTTAACTTTATTTACTATTATCTCAACTATTTACTAAAAGACATTTATTCACATTTTTCTTGTTCAAAAGAAAAGAAGAAATGCAAAAACATATTTCTCTTTTGCTTTTTTCTTAGTGTGAAAGTTAAAGGGTTAAAATAATAATGTATTTTAAAATACTTTTGTTTAAAATATCTGTGTATGTGTTCACTTATTTAAGGGTTAAATCTAAATTTCCAGACTTCCTGCATCACATACATCATCTTGAGGAAAGACCTCATGAAGCAGACTTACTTCATAAGCAATGCCTGTAATTATTTATTTCCATATTGCTGTCTTGAGCTCACATGGCTTAAAAACTTGTTCTTCTATACTCCTGAGACACCATCAACTTTGACTTATAAAATATTAAGTCCTAATTTTATTAATATGACCAAGGTCAGCTTGAAAATAAGCGGTTAAGTGTGTTAGCATCCAGTTTCACAGTGGCAACCACGCATGGCTTACGTCAGTGGTTCAGCTTAAAGTCAACTGGACATTATTGTTGTGAATGAAAGGAGGTTCCTGCAGAAAATGTTTGGGAACCACTGCAGGAAGTTAAGTAATAGCAACTCAGGATGTGTTATATTCTGTTCACTTGTTGGTAATGGCTTTTCTTAACTCTTATAAAGAAATATCAAAATAATTTTGTTTTCAAAATATTTAGTTTTACTATTTCGTTTTATTAAAAAAGAAATAGAAATGCAAGTAGATGCTATTAACCAAGGAAGTTCTCAATGAGGTCTATAATGTCTATGCTGTGAAGCAGGTTCAACATACTGTATACCCAACAATGGAGATTAGTATCTCATAAACTCATTGAGCTTACCCAGATTCTTCTGATGTGGTTTATGTACATCTTCATGTGGAATTTAAACTGGATGACCAATCACAATGAAAAACACAGGTGCTGCATGCTTACGAAGGAGGGATTACAGACCGCAACATGTGACAAAGAGTTTAACAGATGCATGATATCCATTGTGGTTATTTTCTGCAGTCATCAGCTTCTTCTACTACTTGTTGGTCAGAGGCCAGAGCAGGAACTGTGGTGCTCGGTATGAATGCCCGGGTCCAGTCAAGCATACATGAAGAGTAACTTTCATTTCCAACCACAGAATTTAGGAGTGACAGTCAGCAAAATCCATTTAGTATGAATTTACTCAGACTGACATGGATTCATATATTTTAAAATCTGGTTTTAGGTGGACATAAATTTTTTTTAAATAATTTCAGATACTGTGTAAGTATATTTAGCCTCCCTCTTACCTTCACTCACCTGCTCTACTGTTAATATGACACATAATCTAGTCTTTGATTGTTTTCTGCAGCATAAATTTTGCAACAGTCAGCTTTCCTGATTTAACTTCTCAGCTCTGCCAGTAAAGCTCTGTTTCTTCTTTTCTAGATGATCTCAGGAAATTAACTTTCACCTTCATCTTCATTTCTAAAGGTGCCAAAATGGAATCATCATCAGTACAGTCACCCCATTTACTGTTTTTTGCCTGGTGCATTAAAGGGATTTACTCACTTAAATCACTTTAATCTTTATTTTCTCAAAACCAATTTTTTTTACTTCAATTTCTAGTCAAAAAAGTACAAATTAGACCAAATGTTTAAGTCCGAGTGACTCAAATGTTTTTCAAGTGAGTTGGTTTGGTGTTTTCTTAAAAGGAAGATAAAATGACCTGAAAATGTTATGTTATGCAGATGATTTCAGGCTTTATTTTGCAGGAATGCAACAGACCAGAGCTCTGGTGGCATCATCTATCTACATAATAACCTGAAGGCCTGATTTATATCCATGTTCATTCAGTGGAAAATACACTCAAGTGCCAGTTTGTGTTTCTCAAGCTGCCCCTCCAAGTTTGCTGCTTTGAGCACAAAGGGAAAAGAAGGAAGGCAGAAGAGACGAGACTAGCTCTATCTCTATTTCCATCCATCTAATCCAATCCTAAACCTGAAAATAAAACGCTGCCCCAATGCAACGGGTGCTGAGTTCACCTGTCCGTCTGGATTAACCTCTCAGTCATGCACACGCAGAATTTTACAAAAGGTAATACTGAACCTGGATGATGTCAAGCCAGGAGATGTGTGCCATTAAAGACACTTAGTGGCAATTACATAAAATCGTTAAATAAATCACTAACTGCCTCTAAATAAGACCCATGTTGCTACAGAAAGGACGGTGTGCTTCCCTTTTCACAGTGGCAGACACAAACGCACACAAACACAGGTCCATTTCCTACCAGCACCTTGACTGTTAAGTTAAATAATTGAATGGAATGAAACAGCCAGAGGCAACACACAAACAAACACACACACACAGCTTCTAACAAACTATGCCAAGTACCTTATTCTTCCATGAAGCACACATATTGTTTCATTCTAACAAAAACAAATGCATGCGATAAAAATAGGCTTCATGTGCCAGAGATGCTTGTGCAAGTCCGTGCACACACACTTGTGTATATAAAACATGACACATACATAAGCCTGCCAACAAGGACAAAGATCCCCTCTTGATAACATCTCAAACTGCACATAAACACGTCAAACATGAACATATAAACTAATCAAACACGCAAATACACACTAGCATGCAATCTGAAGTCTACCATGTACGAAACTGTTGCACACGGTTCCATATAAACGTACACACAGAGAGGCGTTCCTCTAAATGTGTCTAACACACATTCACACACACTCAGCCTGCTGCTGATGTCCAGCGTCTCGCCTGGAGAACGGCGGATGAGAGATTGCATCCAGCAGTTGCAGAAACGGACAGACAAAGTGGTTTTTGTTCAGCCGGTTGGTTTTTGTGTGGAGAAGAGTTGTACTCTGAGAGCAAAAGTCCGCGCTATCGTTGGGAGTGTGAGCAGTCAAATGGAAGCTAAAAAGTAGATGTTATAGTTACAATCACAAACCATTATGTCTGCTCGCCTCCAGTTTGGAGTTGTTTACTCGTTAAATGGGAACTGGAGCAGTGCGGAAGGCAAAATCTAAACTGTGTGCTTTGTGTGTAAGCACAAAATCAACTAAAAGAGGGGAAGGATGGACAGAAAAGGAAGAAAATGAGGCTTTCCTTGAGCATTCCAAACATTCCTCTCACTTTTTTTTTCTCCGTTTTTCCTCCTTACTGCACTAAATATCCCCCTTACCTACTGAGATCACAGAGGTGGAACAAATTGGATGAACACTTTCACACACTTGGAGGAAATGCAAGGCGGGACAGTGCGCTGGAGGTGACAATAAACACAGACACGGTGGAAAGGAGCGGGCATCTATATACAGATCAGTAGATTTTGTTAGACTAGTGCGTGTCCGCTCCATTGAAGCGAGCTCTGGGGCAAAGCGGCTCCATGGGCCCAGAAGGAGAACGACGAGAGGGAGAAGAGGAGAAAGGGGGGGCAGCGTGTGACAGAAAAGAAGCCCAGTGGTAGGAGGGACGGTGAGACAGTGAAAAAGAGACCAGAGTGCTATGACAACAAGTAAAAGGAGTGATAAGAGAAAATTACTGGATGTGAGTGGGCGAGAACAATCAAAACAAAAAAAGGATATTGCAGTGCAGAAGGTGAGGCTGCTTTAAAGCTTGGCATGGGTGTGTAACACAAAACTGCCTCCCTGCTAATATGACTAAGAGCATGCACATTTCCTCAGAGTTTGCCACTGCCTACGTCCCCTTAAAGAAAAACTAGTCAACTTTCTCTGTGTAGCTTGATAGTTTTAAATAGGCAACTATTTAAGATCTTTGGTTCAACCTGTTTTAGTGAAAATGAAACAATCAAGAAACAAGGCCAACAGCGACATGAAAACATAAATAAAATGTACTCAATTAGTTCTGAACAATGAATGCATTCATGATGTGTAATTAAATCAAAGTTAAATGTGGCGATTTTATTAAATAAGAACCTGAACGAGTGTCACAACTTATGCTCCTCAAGAAGTCTGACAGTTTTCTAGGCCGCTAATTAAGAAATAATGAGTTTGTATGAGTTTTGAAGTGGCAGATGGTGGAGATGGATGGTTGCGTCCACAGACACAGAGATGGTGGCTTGCAAGAACGCTGCTCCTGTTATGTGGCAATATTTTAATTTAAAGCTAAAAGATGTTTAACAGTGAGAGGTGCTTTGGTTAGAGCATATAACAGGAGGATGAATGCATGGCAATGATAGTCAGCCACCAATCTGCTGAAATACGGTTGATGAGTTGTCTTTAGGTGCCAAACCATCGGATAAGTCTTTAGTGTGAACAACTCGGTCACTTTAAAGGGGAAAAAAACAGTTTTAACTGGTTTGAGTTTACATATTTCTTATGTTCCTGTTGGTTTAGTCCCCCCATAAATTGTTTTTATTTTATTTGTATTTTTTTTTCTATTTTATTTTACCTTGGGAAAAATTCAAAAACATCCTTGTGGACATCTACTAGATACTCTCTCTCTATAGTAGGATCTTGGGTTGTTTTTCTGTCAGGCTACATATCTGCATCCCTTTAGTTTTCACATTATCAGACAACAGAACTATAAACAATATTATCATACACTATTATATATAATTAATGGGATGTTATATCTATAACCATGGGATAACAATGCTATTTAACCTGCTGTTTAATTACAATGATGCACTTAAGTGGAAAAATACAAAGGAAAGGAGGCGGAAAAGATAAAGGCAGAAGCTGTAGGAAGAGATATGAAGAGAGAGGGCTTAGTATAAAGGAGGAGGTGAGTACGAGAGGAAATGAGGAAGGACGGAAGGGCATTTCTCTGTGGGGGTGTGAGTCACTGTATGTGGGTGTGTCTGGATGTGCATGTCTTAAAATCACTAGATGGTAACTTCATTCATATTCCTAAACTAAGACAAGATAAAAGAAAGAGGATGTTGGGCAGAGGATGGAGAAAAAAGAGAAAAGGAAGCAAGAGGAACCAAGAGCCTGAAGTGAACAGGAAAACTGTTAAATGGATCAAGAGAAACAAGACAGAAAACACTTCCCAGCATCAGAGAACAGAAAGTATTCTGGCTTGTATTAACATGAGTTCAATAATTGTTACATCACACACATGGAAAAGTGAGAGCAAGTGTCAAAGCCATGAAGATCTGTCAGCAGGCCAGCTACGTGACAGATTCATCCATGCATCGTCTGTTTCTTTGTTCATCAAGCCTAATCAACATGCAAAACAAACAGAAACTCGGGAGATTTATGGCTGCACATCTGCCGGCACATGCACGCAGCACTCTTTCCCACACACATCAAACTCATCGAAAACTCACTCCGCCTCATTTCATGTCTGGTTTCTCGACCTGGGGTCCTTTTCCACAAACTATGGAGTTTTAGGAGCAGCTTAACGACCTAACGCAACTGCATTGAAAAGGGAGATTTTTCTGCCCGTCTCACTGTGGTGATGTGGGACGCGAGTCACTGAAAGGCCAGGAGCGTGTATGTGTGCATGTCATCTCTTGTATAATGTTTCAGCCTGCTGCCAGACTAACTGAGTCGCTCTATCATCCAGATGGCTGCAGCACCAACAGACAGCTGGGGGTCCCCGACCAGGCAGCCTGCTGTATCCGTGAGTCTTACAGCAGGAAGATCACAAAAAATCCATAAAATTCCACCATAAAAGCCCATTAAATTACCAGGACAAACTCTCTTTCATGCCATGAATTTTACAGACAAAACCGAATACAACAACTCTATTATAAGGAGTAGCAATAACTGGAAGCTGTGAACTTCTTGGCTTAATTTGTATTCCTCTGTTTAAGAAAATCCAGCTATTAGATAAGAAGAAATGTCCCGATTACAGTTTACACAATGAATTCATTGGTCTTTAGTCTTGAGAAAAAAATAACTGTACTTCACTGATGTAGGAAAAAGCTGCTCGGGGAGATCTACTTCAAAGTTTTTCAACACATAAAAGATCAAAGCACAGTGTGTTTGACTCCAAAGATAGCTGGTTATTTTCCTTAGGTACACCTAAGCTTGCTGGCAGTCCAACAACCAAATTTCTGCAAGAAGTCTGCGCAGGAAAAGACAGAAGTCCACAGGGTGAACTACAAAGATTTCTTGAAAGACACCACCGAAAAAAGCCTTCAGTGTCCATGTTATTATGTTCATCATTAGAGGAAATAAAAGCTGATTTGTGATGTCTTGCCAAAAATTAAAGTGAGCATCTACAGCAGAGATCCTTAATCCTGGTCCTCTTGGGCCGGTGTCCTGCAGGACATCTAAAGCCTGCAGGACGCTGCCCCTTAGCAATGTTTTTAAAGTCTCCAGAAGTCTTTGTCCATACAAGCATCATTTTCCTACCTGTGTTTCCTCCTGCACCACTCTGTACTGCTCCTTCCAGACGGCCATCTTTGTGGCTTCATCCTTCCTGAGGGCTCTCTCTTTCTTCAGCTCAGGACTCCAAAACGTCTTAATGGAGTTCATAGAAGAGCCCAGCTTGGACTCTTTGGCCTCCAGCTGTAAAGAAACCAACATCAAACATTGTTACTTTATTCTACTAAATAGCTGTTTACAGTGAAACTGCCTCCTATCATTACTTATTCAAAGCAATGGCCTTTAGCTTTTTAGGCTATAAATAAAATTATTGTTTGAAAATCAAAATACAATTCCAAGAACTAAACAAACAAAAAGATGAGATATCATTTGTTGTAAAATGAATACTTTAATCCTCAGAGATTTATATGTGTGTACGTTTCCTTACCTCTCTGCGCAGCAGCTCATTTTCTCGGAGTACTTCTCTTAACTGTGTCTGCAGGTCTGACATTGCACCGTCTCTCACCTGGCAATGCATGAAAACATCATAAAAACTTGCACAAAGACATATCATAATGTTGAAATTTCATTAGCCTACAATCGCCACAATTTGAGGAGACTCTGATTTTCCACTAAATATTTAAAAAACAAATCTTACAGGGGGAGTTATTCAAGCTTTCACCTGCCTTACTTTGCTAAAACCTGCTCATATCCTTCATCCACGCAGCTCCTCCTTTTCATACAGTCTCTGACAGGATCAATATAAATTTCATCACTGATGCTACTCAGTTGTACCATATTTGTACACAAAGGACAACAGAATAGAAAATAGTGCTTTGATACTAAATATAAGCTAAACAGCTTCTATACTAGCAGAAAGAAGGTCCTCTTTCCCCATGTAATGTGGCTTCCAATCACAATCTAAATGAATGAGTAAAATAAATAAAAAACTGGATAGATGGTCTTCACTGAGCAAGTGAAATGACGTATGACTGGGAAAGACCCCACATCCAGTCAGCCAATCAAACAGCTGCTAACAACAAATATTACTGATCAGTTGTGGAAGAGGCAGATTTATATCCAGAAAGATACAAAATCCTTTATACACTGCATAAGATGCTCCAGTATTCACGAAGAAATCTCTCATATAAATGTTTAATTAAACTCAACATGAGCAGAATTAAACATCCATCCATCCATTTTCTGAACCGCTTAATCCAAGTGGGTCGCGGGTGTGCTGGAGCCTATCCCAGCTGTCAAGGGGCGAGAGGCGGGGTACACCCTGGACAGGTCGCCAG
>JAVQJG010208422.1:0-12621 GCA_036024015.1 Craterocephalus amniculus
GTGTGTGTGTGTGTGTGTGTGTGTGTGTGTGTGTGTGTGTGTGTGTGTGTGTGTGTGTGTGTGTGTGTGTGTGTGTGTGTGTGTGTGCGTGTGTGTGCGCGTGCGTGCGTGTGTGGAGGGGGGGGAGCTTTGCCTGCATATTTCATTTTGTTTAACTGTCAGGATATATTTTTTTCAAGTTGATTTGCTTTGCACTTTAAGAACACTATAGCTCAATTAAACCGAGTATTTTCAAACAAGATTAAGTGTCCTATTTTACTATCACCACAGTGACACTTAATATACAGTTAGAACTGATAACAACCTAATTAGGTAGGGGTAGTTGAAGTGACACAACATGCTACAGTGTTATGATAAGAACACGATTTTTTTTCTGCATCTTCCAGCACTGTGCAGCTGAATCAGGTGTTTCTCTCCTGGATAATAAGCTTACATAGAACAAAGGAAAAATGAAGCACTGTTTATATTCTTTATTTATTTATCTTACAGCTTTTAATTATGCAAACAGACTCAAATTTCAGCTTTGTCATGAAGACACAAAGGTGTTTAAACAGTCGGTGTGCACATGTAAAACCTATCAAAATAATCAGGTAGTACCAATCTTTACTCTTTGGGATTGTGACAGTGTGTGGGTCCTGTCACCGTGTGTCTCCGACTGATTGTGAGCCCTGGCTACTTGGCCACGGGGATATCCCTTTGGCTCACTGGCAAGCATGCATGACTTTCACCCAGGAGGTTGTGGGATTGATCCCCGCCCGGGCCCTCTGGTCGTCCTGCCACAGGACATTTAGTGTGAATTTCCCACCAGTAGAAGCAAAATGCATGGGAAATTGCTGTGATTCTAACTAAAACAATATCATAAACAGGAACTAGCAAGCTGATTTTCATGCTTGACAGAGTAAAAGGTAATTATAGTGTGAATTAGTCATAGAGTACATTTGAATGTGTACATTTGATTACCCTCAGATGAAGATGTTAATAGATACAGCCTCCAGGCAATCATTGATTAATCAGACAGACAGACTACATGCACACATTCACCGTGACACACTTATAAACAAAGACTTGTACATAGAAGACAAACAACCCGCGCACACATGCAAAAATGTAAAATCAAGCACCAGCACAGAAGCCCGCATCTTTGCTGGGAATGATAAATTGCAGTGCCTTCTGGCTTTCAAATACAGGCATGAAGAATTACACTGATCATCTTTTTAGTACTACACTTCTGTGGGACATGTTCTCATTTGCTTTGGCTTCTAAGATCCAGATACCAATAAAACAAAGAGGAAGCACGACATATTTATAGCTGCTTATTTTCTGCTTAGCATTTAAAAAGAGTGCACGCTTGTCTAGTTTAACGCCTCATCGTGGTGCCGCCGCTTGTTTCTCATTCAGCCTACATGGCTGCACGATGGCTTTGTGTTTGTGTTCAAGCGCGTGTGCCTGCAGTTGCAAAGGGACACTCATGTTTGCCGTGTGGTTGAGATACTGCAGTGGTTTGACATATACTCTCCTGTGTGATTACACACCGACACAGGATGTAAGGTTGAGTCTGTGTGAGATGAAGGTATTTACACACATTTTACAAGTTGTCTAAAAACGTGTGTTTAAAGTAGATGAGGTGACAGAAGCGTTCCCATGGCATTATGTGAGGCACACATCAAAAATCATCTTCTTCAATGAGGCATATATTCTGTGTACAAAAGGAAACCCTGTTAATGTGTAAGAAAAGCAAAGAGTCTACATCATACAGGAAGGAGGTATAAATAAAAGGTGTATTTGGAAGTGTTGGAACTACTTCTGAATGGCCAAATAAAATTACAACTAAATTTTCTACCTCACCTGTTAATAGTTAGGCTAATGATCTATCATACTGCTTATTAATTTAATCACATTTATTTACACAGAAGGTCTCATTAAAACATCTTTTTAAAGTGGGCTTGTGTCTAAGACACAGAAAACACTGAAAAAAGCTGTTGAGATAAAGCTAAAATTCACAACAGCATCAGTTTACATACACAGTCCTACTGCAGTGCAATATGAATGAAAGTAATTGTTTATTTTATTCAGGTAATTCTTCCATTTCATATCATGGGCAAAGGATACATGATTATGAATCGTTTCAACCAAAGTAATGTCAACATTCTTTTACATTGTGAAACATAAACTTGCATAGCGTTATTTATTCAAGTTTGTTATTTATTCTTTTATTAATTTATCCTTTCTTTTAAAAAAAAATCATTATTTATTTTATCCATTGAAGCAAAAGTTTACATTGTCCAGAATCTTTTTCCGTATGTTTTTGTTGAGAAGTGAAACAGTTTTCATCAGTTACTCAAGCTCTGACATTTAATCAGAACTGTCTTAAAGCTGCATTGGGGCTCAGTTTTACCACATTCAGTTCGGCCACCTTAAACCCTTAACCATATAGATTTACCGAGGATAGCCCATAAAATCTCATATCACTTTTCAAACTGTTATCATTCAGCAGTTGAAATAGGAGTCTTTTAATGATACTTATTTAATGGCTAATTGAAGTGTAATGTGCTTGGGTTTTATTTCCGTTGTAAGTGATAGTGACACGTGACAGCATAAACCCACAGACCATTAAATGGGTTCAATGAATTCATTTTAATGCCTGCACATGTATGTGTGTGCGTGTGTGTATGTTAAGTGTGTCCACATGTGTGTTTCTAAATGGTTAAATATTTGGAGGACACACTCATGCATGCGCACATTTAACCCGTGTGTGTATTCTTTTGCTTAAGAGAGAGGTTTTTTCTTTACATTGTTCGTCGAATGTGCTCCTTTTGCACATGTTTGCAAGTCTGGTTCTGTTTGAAAGCAGCACCAGCCCTGAGCCAGTCCCTGCCTTCCCCTCATCAACCTGCTAATCACTGTGATTAGTGACTCATTTCATCATTACAGGTTTCATACCACACACTGCTTATTCCATTCAGAGCCATTACTGAAGAGAACTTCACCCACAGACACACATAGAAAAACACACAAAAGCCTGGCTGTTGATCACACACTCCTCCACCTTCACCCCTGCAGTCTGCCATCCATCACAGTGCCACGAGGGAGAGAAAGGCAGAGAGGACAGGAGGAAAAGACCGAGGAGAGGAAAAAGAACAGAAGAGTGAGACAATGGAAGGAGCGGCCACGTCTGTCCTTTTGCCTTGAGCTGGGCCTCTCTTAATCCTCATTGTACACACTCTCGCGCACACACAGGCGCATGCACACAAACGGAACATGTGAAACCAGAAAGCCTAAAAGGTAACCACTTCCTCAAAGGGCAGCGAGGGTGCAAGCGTATGCGACAAGGTGCAACAAAAGCTACACACAGTTATCTTTGTGTGTGTGTGTGTGTGAAGGTGCTGCAGACAAACATGCACAAACAAACATGCAGATATGTACAGAAGAGCATTTATGAAATGCTTTAAAGCAAATAAAAATGTGGGAAAACAAATCCTGCAATCTGAGTACATGAGTCTTTTTAAGTTGTTAAATACTTGGTTATCTCCATCAGCCGATCACAAACATTAGCTGCCTTCAGTTTGCTGCTGATCAGGGTAAACGGGTATCTGCTCGGAAAGCCAAACAATGACCTGAAACTAAAACTGAAGTTTAAATGACGCGTAGACAAAGGGAATTTCCCAAAGTTTTTATTCTTTTACAGTGTGTTTGCATGCTACCTTTTGAGACAAGATCATGCAAAACATCATGGAAGTTGGACTTTGCAATTGTCTCTACGCGACACAACCAAATGTCAAAAGCATGTGCCAGTGCTCTGAAGTTCACCGAATGCCCCCAGCAAACACCTTCACGGCAAAAAAAAAAAGAAGAATAACTCACGCACAACCTCACATGCAAAAGCATCTACTGTCTTTGCACAGATTTCCTTTGTTTCATTTCCACCGTCCCCCTTTGCATGCGGCACGTCACAGGCTGAGCCAAAACACCTAGTCAGCTTTCTTTGATAGCTGTTCCTACATCTGTGTTTCCATGGCACCTTGTTCAATCTGCTCTGAATGATCTGGTCAGGCGGACAGTACAGCGAGCCCATTACTCGCCTTTGTGCCAAGAGACTGTCAAAATAAAAATCTTGCTCCAGCTTAAAGTACATTAACAGTCTCTTTTATGAGGGTAGTGTACCCCCAGAGCTTTTTAGGGGTAAAGCTTCAGAATAATAGGGGCTGTTTTTTCAGAAGGCTCTAAAGTAAATAGACTCAGCCTGTGGGGACTTTTTCAGGGCACATGACAGTCAAACGGAGCTCCTGTAACTTCTCAGCAGCAGATTAGTTTATAATTCTAATGCTCCGAATCCCTGCTGTGTGTCTTCAGCCACAGAATATCGTACATGAAATAAAAGTAAGGCTTCAAAGGAAATGTAATAGCTATATACTGAGAAGGCTACTACACAAATCAGGACGGGAACAGGTGTGGGAGAAAGATACTATGACGAAAAAAGCCAAGTCTAGACTGTGGGGACAAGTGTATAGAGTTGTAGGGAACTAATCCTGACCAGACCAGCTTCATCTGTCTTCAACCAGCGCCACCTCGTAACACCGGAGTGATTTTTAACTGTGTGTGTCAGAGGAGGTGGGGACTGGTCTGCATCATGTTCCAACGTTTAGAAAAAAGAGGGGAAAAAAGGTGGGGGGTATTTTTCTGCAGAGTCTGCAACCTCTCTTTTCACTACCACAATTTGTGTGCAAGCCTGTGTGTGGTTGGTAAAAACATCATGCCATATGGGCTGTTTTACCAGGTGACCCAGTAGACAGCATTAGTGGGTGACAGAGATGCACAAGGGCTCATCCGTCTCCGCATCTGCAGGCAGGGAAGGAGTGTCTGTGGAGATGGATTACATGCAACTTGCTTTGAAGTCTTTTTATTTCTTTTCTCAGAGAAAAAGCAGAACATGTGACCGCAACTGAATGCAACTTCTTCATGGTATTAATATAGGTATGTCTACTTCTTCTTTTACCTATTTCCCAACTGGGGTGTGGCTTTTATTGCACTAGTGATGTGAATTGTGATGAAATTTATAACATTAACTTCCACTGAAACACCTTTAAGGTTCAATGCTCACTGTTATTGCACACAAACTTCCTGTGGGATGCTTCATGTTGGCCTGGTTGTTTCACAAAATACCCACTAGAGGGCAGTGGAAAAATCTGAGTTCACCTCATTTCCAAGTTCTGAGGTCGGTTAGCATTGTGGCTATGGTTTTTTGTTCTTATGTAGATGTGTTTGCAGTTACGTACATACTTTCACAGCCTCTCTTCAAAATGTTTCACCATTTTCTGTTTTTTTTTTCTTTTTTCCTTCCACTCGTCTTTCCTGAGCACTGCTCCCATGACTTCCAGTCGTACCGCTGTTCCAGCCCTCTCGACCCTGATTTGCAGTAATCGAGCATAGAAAATAGATGAGTGGATATATGGGAAGGATTGTAAACGTACAAATTCTGCCTACTTACACGTTTTAATACTCAAGTCTCACAGTTCAAGTCACTGATCTTTACAAAACAACAGCTAACCAATGTATCAGTCATGCCATCTCACAATTTCAAACCTTCTATCTTCTTCACTAATTCATCCCACACTAACTTTTTACTGCACGCATAGTCTCTCTTCTAACACCCAGGACTGTGCTTTAAACATGTCAGCTGATTTTTGCAACAACAGCAATGATGAGCAGAAAAAGTTGTGTTCTTGTGTAGACTACAGGTAACTGACACATCGTCTGCAAATGTACCTTTGTTTGTCGCCCAGCTGCAAGTCAGAGGACAGCCCTGAGGTGCAAAACGCAAAGTATGTATGTGAAATGTTTTGTGAAATAGTTCACTGTTTTCTGTTTTGATGTTCTGTCTTTACCAAAGTTGTTGCATATTCCACCGCAGACTGTGGTGGAATATGCAATATGGAATATCCCTTTTCCTTTAGTGCAAAAAAAATGTATGCATGCTTTTCACTTGTTTGGCAGCAATGCAGCCAGATGATTTCTTGTTGTAAATCCATACAAAACGTGTGCAGATGATACCCTAACCTTACAAATTGATCTGTATCAATGCATCCTCTTCTTTTTTTCTTCTTTTTTTTTGGTGCATCTTCAGAGCAATTGCTGAGCTTAAAGCCATACAACAAGTCCAGAAAGCAGCCCGATGGCAAACAAACTGAGAGAGAAGGGAGGAGGAGGAGGAAGGAGGTGAGGGCTGTGGAAGCTGAGTGGGGTAAAGAGAACGGGGGCATGTTTACCTCTGTTCTCTCGGGGCACAGCTTCGAAGTAGAGAGGGGGCTTCACTATCGGTAGGAGGGGTGATTTTTACGGAGAGGATTGGGGGAGTTGTGGAGAATTCTTTTGGAGGGGTGAAAAAGACTGATATCTGAGAAAAGTAGAGCCTCTCTAGACCCCCACGAAGTACTTTTCAATAAAACATGAGAATTATTTTAGGTTTTAGCCACTCTTCTTAACAATTAAAATCCCACTCACGCAAAAAAGTGGTAAACTTCTCAAAAGAGCCAAAAAGTAAGTAATAAATATTTCATAAAACGTTGCTTTAGCATATTTTCTCCTCGCTTTGCAAAACATTCAATTAAAGTATGTCAAAACTGGGTTTAAGATGTGAGGGAAAAGAGAGGGTGATTCATTTAGCTAAACATGGCAATATGAGGACATGATTAAGAATCTACAAAAACCTCTCATTAAACCTTAGCTCATACTTTTAGTAACCTTGTTCAGAACTTAATCTCTGTTTCTCTCACGCACATGCTCATTCAGACACTCACACACACACCACAGGCCAGTCCCAACAAAGAGGGGGCAGCAGAGCAGTGAGAGGGGCAGAAAAGGGAGAAGCAAGAAAATCCACGCTTGACTGATCCTTATATTTAGGCGGCAGTCCCTTCCCCTCCCTCTCCTCTGACCATGTGAGTATATGCATATGTGTGTGTGCGTGTGTGTGAAAGAGAACTGGCACACTCTAACCTTGACATTTTAGCATTATGGGGCTGATGAATGAAAATGACCACAATACACTTTGGAAGAAAGGGAAGAGTGGGGGAGGGACGGGAGGAGACGAAACTAACAGATGCTATCTAACTGTAGCTATTGATATGGATGGCGAAAAGAGTGTACCTGCTGTGTGTACAGTTTTGTGTTGCTGTGTAAGTCTAAAGTCAGCAGCGGCAGCGAGGAGACGCTGGGATCTCTGCTCTAAACAGCCTGCCGGTTACTTAGGGCCTTGGGGCCTGTGCTAGATTGATGTTGTTTTCTTTCGATCAAGGAGCCGTGTGGGACGCGCTCATGCTGCAGACGGAGCATTTAAACACTCTTTACTGCTCTTACAGGGAGGACGACAGGCCTAGACACTGTGTCTTCATCTGCCCCTCTCTCTTTTCCACTCGTTAATCCTATCAGAGATTAATGGAAACTTTATAAGCTTACAGCACACTGCATGCAACAAATACTGTTTACAGACAATAACTAAATTCCACCATGATTTCCTGTTATATGAAAAGGACAGTTTTACTGTCAGTGCTGTATTATGCAATGACTTGCAGTGATTATGCAAGTCTGTCTTATCAATTTCATAGTGCGCATCTTACATTTTCCAACAGTATTTTCCAAATATTCTACCTTGATTTTTTATTTTCTGTTCTGTACAAACGTGTTATTGGATGTTTTATATAGTGTCACACAAACAGAACTTTTTCATGCACCATAAACCCTGTTATAATCTGTATTACAGCTCCATGCCTGATAAAGACTGAGCTGATTCAGTAACCCTCAAACAAAACACCATTCGTGGAAATATTGCACTGCAGAAGTTAGTGTGGTACACTTGCAGTCATTTAAATAACCTACTTAGACCACTTATGTAAAAGGACGTGGTTATTTTGGGGGGTTTCTATACTTTCTATAAAGAGACACACTCACACAGCTGTCTGTCTGAAGGCAGAACTCACTCAGTAGTGCAGACTGTGTCCTTAAGGCCAATTTTATTTGGAATAAAGGAGTCAGGACATGAAATATTTTTGGGTTATTAGTGAAATGTTTCTTAATTTCTCCATTACACAGTCCAGCAGAGGAGCTTCCGCAATTCTATTGTGAATTATGTCAGTAATTTCTCCAAGCTGTACTTAGGATTCAGTCTGAGACTACTTGTTTAGGCTTTGAGGCCAAGAAAGAAGCAAGGTGTTACAGCCTCTGCATTTGATTCAGTAAAAGACAAAACCATAAAAAAGCACAACTTTCAGTCAATTTAAAGATCGTCCTTAGGGGAAGTACAAACATTAAACTGCTGTTTCAATGCAAATATTTTACACTGGAGATGTGTTTGTTCGGTTAATAGGGCCCTATTTATATTAAGTGTGGTTAACACCGGCTCGCCCAGCTGTGCCAACATTAGATCCCCTGTCTCACGTAAATGGTATGATAACAAACACTCAGTAAGCTCACCACACAGTCTATCTATGAAATAAATCAGATTATATTAATTAGTTTTATGTCAATAGCATATATTATCACACAGAAGAGCAAAAAGCTGAATTTATTACTGGACTGATGCTGCAGCAGAAGCCTGTGTTCTCTGAGACAAACACAATTTTTTTGACAAATCAATTTAAACATGTTCAGTAGAGAGTTTGTTTCTTTGGTTAGGATGTCACAATTAAGCATGTCACATTTCCTCCACAAATAAGCATGCAGAATCTGAAAAAAAAGAAAATGTTGGATTTTGTTACTTTTATAAATAGAAATATGTGAGAATTAAAGATCTATCTGAAACAACGATAGGAGACTTCTTGTCACCTGTGGTAGCCTGATCAATATTTTGATGGCAAACCTACATTCATTATGCACAATCATAGGATAATTATTGCCCTGCTATGTCCCAAGGCTGAGAAACCACACTTCACAACACATTTTTCCAGATGGATGCCACTTGTTCATTATCGCCACTTAAACTAAACTCTGCAACGTCTTAGTTTTGAGGAAAAGTGAACTGGACCAGATGGTATGGAGA
This sequence comes from Craterocephalus amniculus, assembly GCA_036024015.1. Lineage (NCBI taxonomy): Eukaryota > Metazoa > Chordata > Actinopteri > Atheriniformes > Atherinidae > Craterocephalus > Craterocephalus amniculus. Next base: position 9,032 of record JAVQJG010208422.1, read on the forward strand.
ACAATACAAAGAATCCGATGAACATTTTTCCTTCCTCTTCTTTCTTTCTTTATTTATTCTTTTCTGCACCATGGTAATGTATTGAGTTCAAGACAAAATATTCATAATTACAATAATTAAAATAAAACAATTGTAATACAATCCATATAAGGAAAAAAAAGATTTGGAGTAGGAAGAAGAATCAGTCTTATTAACTCCTACACCATCTATATTTCAAAATTAACAAAGAAGACAGCCTCATCTACAGTAGATGCTCAGAACACAAATACATCCAGTAGATGCTTTTTTTAACCATTCATACAATTCTTTTCATACATTTTAAGTTTTTCAAACATTTATTTTACGACCAACCCCTGAAGCTCTCACTTGTTTGAGTGTAGTTCTTGCCAGAGGTCCCTAAGGTATTCATTTTAAAATTCCAAGGCTATGCTGCAAAGAAAGAATCACCACCTATTCAACTCCCATTGGATAATTACTACATGATTATGTTTTAGTGGGCCACAAGTTATTTCATCCCATCTGACATATTGGGTTGTAGCTTCTCAGTTTTTTAGAAAAACATGTTGGAAAGATGCATCCTGTGGTTGTGAAAGATGTTAATCTGTATGGTCAGATTATTGGCAAAGGCAACATCTAAGGAGATTTGTGACCTACTCAAATTAGGTTATATTAAAACTATCCAATGCATTATTACAAAGTGAAAGGACAGTGGGGAAATGATCATCTTTGAGGAAGAAATGCAGTCAGAAAAAATATCTTGAAAGATCATGTTTGATCACATAGACATTTGGACATTTGTTACTGAAACCAGTTCATCCGTCCATACAACTAAAGTGTCTAAGGGGAACTGTCTAATATAAAAATGTCATGATTAAATCAATCCACACTCAGGGACAAAGACTAAAACACACACCTAAACCTTACTGGTAAAGAATAAGAGGTGATGGTTCACTGCTAAGGACACCAGAATTCCATTATTTCCACCATGCTTGCATTTCCATGGCAACTGCACCAATATACACTCACACACACATAATAGTCTTAAAGAGCATAAAAGGAGGTAAGTATAAGTGAGTTTAGTTGTGAGCTCTCTGTACCTGACTGCATCTCACCGGTGTGATTTCCAACCAATTAGGCAGCTGCAGCTCTCAGGCCAAATGAGACTTGTTACTATTATCTAACAGCTTACTTTTCTACAGGGCTGCACCTCAGACTTTACTCCACTAGAGGTGCAGGAGGAGATTATTATGGTCATGGTGGAAAATAACTGGAACAAATTATAGGATGTGCTGAGTAAAAAGGTTCAGGTAAGGAAAAGGTTGCCAAACACACGCACACGAACGCACACATGCACTTTCTACGCAGCATTTGCCTCTTTTGCATTTTTCTTTCTAATCGACCGTAGCTACTGATGTACTGAATGTTGGGAGGCTGAGTCAATAAACAAGGGGAAAAGCTTTTTGAGGAGAGGGTGAGTGAAAGGAAGAGCGCATGCGCATGCAGGCTGTGCACCTTTAACGTGCATTTGCGTGTGTGTGCGCATGCAGTCATGCATCTGGCTGCACATTTCTCTCTGGAGCGACTCTGTCCGTGCAGAATCTCCTTCCCTCCACTCACATCTCCTGTCCTCTGCACCAACAGAGCTGACTCGTTAATGTTTAATGCTCACTCAGGAAGCAGACACGCTCAGCAAGGCTTGCAGTCACACACACACACACACACAAGTACACACTTGTACATCCCCCTAGCGACGCCATCCTCATTACCAGCCTGAGGTTTGACCTTTCACCCCACGACCAGATGGCTGATGTTTTCATTCTGAAGGGAGAAGAAATGAACCAGGAGTGGTTCGACATTGCACAGAATCACAAGAAAGGAAGGAGAACAAGTGTGTTGGAGGAAGATGGGGGGTGTTTGTCTATCAGCTGGAGGATCACACAGATGTATTGCTGAATCAGGACAGAACAGAGGGTTATTTATTCTTTGGAAGAAGTCCTGGAAGCCAGAAAGCCAACACTAAGCTTCAAAATAACTTCATCTGCTATTTTATAAGTTTAAAAAAACAAAAGATTCAAATTTACAAAAAAAAACCTGAGTGTGAACTTTGCCAATACAAAAGTACCCCTACTCTCTCTTATTTTCTCAATTGGCCTGAGGGGTTCCCTGACTCCAGAAACTGACAAAGTCCAGATCAGGCTGCAGACTTTTACCACTTTACACATCAAAAGATTCCACAAATCACACAGCCGGGACAAGGGGCAACATTTGCACGAGATTGAAAGTAAGCAGGCGGCAATGTGTGAGTGGTGGCATTGTTAGAAAGAATGTGTGTGTTGTGAGAGCGAGAGCGAGACAATGAGTGAAAGCAGGCCTTGTGTACATGCCTGAGCGCATGTGCGTGGGGAGCTACTTGCATGCCGATGGCTCCCTCAGGTGGTGGAGGATGCACTGGATGACCGTGCATAAAAGTGTGTTTGTAAAGCTGCATTATAATTCCTGCTGACGCTCTTCATCAGAAATACGCTCCTAAACTTTTAAGCAAGGAAAGTCACAGAAAATATAATCTTAGTCCAAATTCATTGATACTGGGGCAACAGAAAGTGAAGTTTTAGCACACTATGAGAGGATAGTAGTCAGATAGAAGCTGTCCACAAATCAAAAGACTAAAATGTGATCAAATAAGTCTCTCAAAAATACAGAGATTCAATAGAAATGGCCAAATTAATTTTATTCCTTTTACAAGGCAAAGCAGAACAATAGAAACGGTTAAAGCTTTCCAGGAATAAGAAGGGGCCAGAGAATACATAACAGAGAATGACACAGATGTTTTACACATAATTAGCAGCATTTTAAACAGAGGATCATTTAAGCTTGCAGCGGACTTGGTTTCTTGAATTTAGATCCTAAAAGCAGTTGATTTCGTACAGCTCCCACATCAGGAACACTTGCGTTTACAAGGCTGCACAAGATGAAACTGTTCATGCTGCTGTTTCCTCAGTGTTAACCAGAGATTTAAGTCAGAAAATATCCTTAAAGACAGAGAAGAAAACTGCTGAGTTGTAAAGATTACCCAATAAAATTCTCTTTGAGCTGTTCTGTCAAATGTAAAAAAAACACCAACAGCAGAATAGAGCCGCATTAACTGCATGTATATATCGTATGTTTACCTTAAAACTAATGACAGCTGATCTGAGACCAGCAGTGCTTACTTACTTAGCGAGTCACCCACGCAGCAGAGGTGAAAGTCTTCCAGAGATCCGCAGCATCGCATGAGTTCACCATCCATCTCTGCCCTCCTCCTGCTTCCTCTTCTCACCGTCTCATACGCAAATTCTCCAGGAGACGTATGCTATAGAAGAAAGAGATTAATTTTTCCATTTTGCAGCTTTCCCTGTGCCTGTGTTTAATTTTATCCACCAGCCAGACAGCATGTCTAGAGAGTCTGATGGTGTGTCATGACTCAGTGTGATCCACTGGAAAAGCTTCAGCTCTGCTTATGTTGAAGTACAACTGTGTTGTGTGTTTAATATGACCTGATTGTGTGTGTGTGTGTGTGTGTGTGTGTGTGTGTGTGTGTGTGTGTGTGTGTG
>JAVQJG010208433.1:0-11464 GCA_036024015.1 Craterocephalus amniculus
GGAGGTTAGCCGTAGCAACAGAAACGACGCATGGAAGCATGAAGGCAGCGACGCATGGAGACGCTTGGAACGGACGCCCCAAATTACGTCCGTCAGGGAGCATAAATGGGCCTTTAGACCCAGGACACGCTTGAGGGACTACATCTCTCTTCTGACTTCCCCCATTACAGGAGAGTAAGCGTTTAGAACCCAGGATTGTTTATAAATGCTGATATTTTATTGCTTTTCACAACATAATTTCCATCATTTGTTCTCTGTATGCTGGTTAAAGTTTTGATCACCTGTGTGGGCGTGAGAGGCTTGTGGAGACATGATGTATCACAGGTTATGTAAATGTTTATCATCCAGTGAAATGAAATGACATTAAATCTAACTTGTGGTGATAAATGACCCCAATGTGACCTGACAATGACCGGGACATCAAATAGCCATGTGCATGTCCAGTTCCTGGTTACAATGCTTACACCTGATGAATGTTATTAATGCAGAATTAAAACTTAAAGCAGAATTTCACTTTTTTTAACCTGGGGTCTGTTTTCATCTCTCCTTTCATACATGTGAGCTGCCTGCCCGACTAAATACAGGAGCGATCTTGAACGCTCCTTTCTCCATCACTCACATGTATGAAAGGAAAGATGACAACAGACCCCAGGTTAAAAAAAAGTGAATTCTCCTTTAAGCAAACACTGTTCAACCACCTTTCTACTTCCCAGATTATCACAACTCTCAGTTCACTTTCTGTAGTAAAATGAACTGATAATTTACGAGTTTTATTCATTTCCACAAAATCAGAATGTCACACCCAGCTAGTTTCTCAATGAATTGTGGGCGTCAAAGTTGACTCACTCGATCACACACTGACTGACAACTGCATCTAAATCATGTGCACTCCTCCTCTGACCCCCTCCTCCATGCCTGAATATGCACACAACATGAAGGCCTGCAGGTGACACAGTCCCCGCCTCCCTCCTCATCCTGGAGCCAGTGTGTGGTGGTGGCATGATGCCTGCATGTGCCCAGTCACCTGCTTGTGCCCACATGCCAACACCAGGATTGTCAGTGTCACCACATTATGCTGTGTGTTCATACTCACTGTCCACGTTGTGTCCTTCCGGGGAGCAGAGGGAGTAACACAAGGTGACTGTTGATATTAGGATGTAGCATTTGCTACGCTGAGGCGCCTCCCTCATTGGTATTTCATGTAGAGTGCCGTCGCATTCGTCACGTTTCATAAACTTCCTTATTATTCACTGGCGGGGAGTAATTTCGTTCTGCCGCTTGCAGTGAAAGTGAGATAGCAAGAGAGAGGGGGAGGAATGACACTCTGAAATCCCTCTAATAATCATTGTGTTCTTCCTCATACATGAACTTGTTTATCAGAGGACCAGGTGGTTGAGTACCACAATCTACCTCCACAAGCCAGAGATACTTACACTTTCGTGATTCCTAGAGGTGATCATCTGTGAATCCTGGTTGGGCTGCGGTTCCTCCATCCAGTGTCTGTGGATAATCAGTGGACTTTCTGGAGCCGAGGCAAACAGAGCTGTCAGAGCGGTGACACATACAGTCATGCCTTAGCGAAACGTGAACTTGAGGAGGAAAGTAATTCATCAGTGGGTTCATGAACCACGAAGTATCCCCTATGTCCCGTGGAGCTCTGGAGCTGATTTGCTCCCATCGATGCTCATGGCACCAATGAATTGCTTAAGTGCACACCATATGCAGCAGGCAGCCCTCCTTACACACGTCCTTGTATATCTTTGTTTCAGTGGAGATCGTGCCCATAAAGCCCAGCATAGCAATGAGGGTTATAACGCCAAGCAGGTGGCCATGTTCTACTCAGCCAGAGAGCATAAAAAACAGCCTGCTCCAGGCAGCTGCTGGGACATAAAACACATTTACACCATGATGTCTGTGCCCATCACTAAAGCGTGCTTCAGGCCACTGGGCCAAAAAAGTAGATCCTGGTATTTCAGGTTAACACAGTTTAACTCTAGTGAAAAAAAGTATAACAAACTTTAAACTCTACGAAGAATGAGCAATTGAGAATTGGTTTTCAATTGACTAATCTGGTTCAATAAAGGTTAATAATAGAAAATCTCAAGCACTCAAAGTTCACCACATAAATGTTTTAGACTATAAGCCTGAAGTATGTAAGTTATAGTGAGAAAAGTTACTCTTCAAACTTTCTAAGTGACTTTTTTTTTTTTTTTTTTACTCTTCTAACATTTTCTGAAGATATTTTTGTTCCTAGACCCCAGGCCTCCTGCTTTTCCAGACTAAAGTGCCAGTGAAGTCGTCCCCAAGGCGCTGGATGCATTGGAGTGTAAAGTGTGCCACAAGGTGGACTGGCGTATTAATGGAGTCCGGTTAGAACGGCTGACCTGTGAAGCAGCACGGTCAGCTGCAAGGTAAGCGTGCTACCGCTGTAAATCCCAAACAGGCGTTCCGTGTCTCACTCGCTTTCTCTTCTCCGTCTCACCTATCAGCCACCGCTTCCTGTCCATTCGGCAACCCCCTGCACTGCCACTAACCTAATGTTAAGTCTAACCTTTCCTCTGAAGGCAGACAACATTGTAAATAAGGTTTGGATGTTCCAGGTTGGACTTTTAACAGACACTATTTTCTAAAGCCTTTCTGCAATGACAAATGAAGAATAATTTCAGTTTTGGGGAACACATTCATGTTCCCAGGCTGGGCCTACTTTCAGCAGAGTTAGATTTATGACCATCAGGGAGTGGTGACTAATGTTGTAGTCCACTGGGATGCTTTGATCTCTGTAGCCTGGATTTGTGGCCCTGTGGGTTTTAACCTTTAAACAGCTAGTACTCCACTCATACTCATTTGTAATCTTTTTGTTTTGATAGGAAAAACTAGCCAAATGCATGGTGAAAACCCTAAACTTGGTGTGTACATAGAATTGCTCAGGTCTATGTGAGAAAACTCCATTCTAAATGCCTGTTCAATTAATGTGAGAATGAGCACAAAATTAATACAATGATCACACAGAATAAGGGTGTAAATACGTCTTTGTAGTTGTGTCACGTTTTATCCTGACAGCAAGCCTCAGGTCACCTCTGTACATGTTACGTATCAGTCCCTGTGCCCGTGTCTAACCCCACCTCCAGAATTTGCTTTCAATAATGCATAAAAGAGGGCACAGACTTTGCATGTATTGTCAGCATGAAGACATGATCCCTGACATCTGGAGCCCACACAGGCCTCATACTGAATGATAATAGCCTCCCCCTTTTGATGAATTATTAAATTCAAATTGTTTTGCAAACAAAACATATTTGTTAACACAATGCAATCTGAGGTGAAAGCTGGAGCTTTATCAATATTTAATATTCACTGTAGACAATAATATAGCCTTTGGCCAGATTCTAGTACATAATTAATGAAAGGCCAACAGAACTAACAATACATATAAACCCAAACTGGTATCATATCACTACAGGTTTTAACACTGAATGCAGACATCACTGCTTTAATACTTCACTGAAGCATTTGCATGCTGATGAGCTGAGACCAAAAATTTTAAGAAAAAAGTGAGAATATTGTTTAAAGTTTTTTGAACTCTTTTAAGGCTGGTTTTTATCATTAACTGCTAACTCATTTGTTCAATTGTTGTCTCATTGTGATCTCTCCATACTAGGTAGGCCTTTTATTGAGTGAATATCAGTGTCTGGCTGCAGTTATGATTACATGCCTATGATAGGGCTGATTAATATTTGATTTCCTTTTTAAGCCCCCATCCAATCCTTTCTTCTGCTCCCACTGTCGCTGGTGTCAGAGTGAGAGAATGGCAAGCCAGCACTGTGAATATCAAGTGGTTGATTGGGGCTGTCACTGTGGACTCTGGTGCACCTTAGTTGCCAGATGTGCTTGTCCATTGGTGTCAGCAGGAGGATTTGTCTCCTGGGCTAGCGTGGGTTTGTCGTGGCGGACAGACGGAGGCGATTGCCAAGCCGAGCGTTGTCCTTCACTGGCGCCTGCCAGTCATTCTGTCTTTTTCTCTATTCATCACTGCCAATAGGATGCTGATGCTGGTGTCCGATGACTTTACTTTCCCCAGGTGTGCCATCTCCCATGCTGCACTTTCCACCTGAAATAAATATCCCACAGTTTCCTGTGCCTTCGACTGACATTATTCAATGAGTTATTTTGTAATGATACCACAAACACTGAAGATGTTTGCCATGGACAGCATTGTTCATCCCTGGCGGATACATCCCCGAGGAGCTCTCAGGTCGATAAAAGCGAACGGCTGAAGAATTAAAGACTTTTTCTTTTCCCTTTTTTTTTGCCTTTGATTGTGTTTGTTACAAAGTGCTATTCAAATGTGGCACAGTGCGACACATACATAACAAGGTATAATGGCGAGTGATGTGAAGGTTGGAGCCTTGAATTTTTTTTCCATCTTTACTTTGTCCTGTAATTCTGCTTTTCCTCTGGGTAATGAATAGAAGCCGCTCTGTTATGAAGCATTCGAGGGTCACCTTCCTACATTTGGTTTTCTGTTTTAGACCTTGGAGAGCTCATTTAGACCCTACTTTATTGTTTCCAACGGTACCACTCTCAAGCGACGAGGTGGTGGCTGTTGCTATGGAGGATGCAAGAAAGTGACGTGGTTGGTACCGACAGGGTACGGAGAGTGAATCTGCGTGTGCATATCTGAATGTGTCTGGGTGCTGATGTATACTGTATGCTCCATGTGTTAAATCATCCCCGCGCCAAGCTTTGTGCATTGTGTGTGTGTGTTTTGAGGCAGCCAGCAGAGCATGGGGAACATCTGCACACAGTGGCACAGGCCTTCTGCCTTTACACGCGGATCCTGCCGAGCAATGCTTCACGGCCTAGCAGGCTGTGACCTCCCAGAGGCTCCAAGGGAGCTCTTCCTCTTAAAAGCCAGCTGTGCCTCATACTTTCTGCCCGCCAAGTATTCCACAGTCCAGCTGTTCACCTGAGAAGCCTGGTGCAAAGCCCTCTCACTTCCTGCCTTTCATAATTTTGGAGAGCCATTGTGCAGGTTTAAGAGAGCATGGAGTATAACACCTGTGATTCTTTTTGTTGTTACTGCCAAAGCGACAAAATTGGCTTCTTATTTTGTGTTCAAAGTTCTACAGTTTATATTTATTTTGGAATATACATCATACAATGAAATACAAACTTGCTCTGCTTATTTCCCTTTTGATTATTTCTCATGGGTGCTTTGTTGCTGTGTGTGACCTGAGTTTAATATCTAGATGTTTAATCACTCTCCCTGTCTTCCAGATATCTGAGCCTACTTACAATTGCTCTTTATCTGCTCTTCTTTTAAATGTCACTCTCTTTGAGATTCAAATATAAATAGATAATCTCTGAAAGGCGTCCCACATTCTTAATTAGATAAATGTGTTTGTGCATCTGATGAAGAGACGAAATGTGTGAATTGAATAATGTGTGGTGGGTATTAGACCATGCCTAGCAACACTTTGATGTTCAGAGCCACACTGAAGGATGCACTCGGAGCAATAACACCCAGTCAGAGATAAGGAAATCCAACTATGTTCCAAGCATACCAAAGTTTCATTTGCTCGCAGTAACTTGTTATTGTAGAAATTGTCTTGCATGAATCATCTTATTTGCGTTGTCAGTGTGTGTCTCGAGCTTTGGTGACTGGAACAAATTTTCCTGATTGATTTTTGTATTTCAACCAGAGACTTGCATGACACGGTCATTTGCGAACATGTTCTGGTGCCTTGCACTCCATCAAGGCTTTTAATCATGTCAATCTCTGTGATGATGTGAACCGACCTGATGAAGATACATTTGCTGTTGTGAGATATTTGAAATGAGGCAGAAATGCATGTAATAGTATGAGCATCAGTACTTTAAATGAGTAAAGCACCTGTTCTGCTTTAAGTAAATGATGTGACATTAAACAACAGCATTCAAATTCACTCGGACATGAAAAGATTAATAAAAATTATGGATGCACATTGACATTTACATTTTCCACAACAGATTCAGCATATGTCTAGTGTATCCTTCAAAAATAGTATTATGGTGATAAACAATGTGTCAGTCAAACAGAGTCAGAACTGAGGGACGCAGAAAAGATTCTGTAATCGCAAACTTGTCGGTCCAGTTAATTAAGTGCATTGCGCAGAAACTGAGGAATAAACAGGTACACATCCAACATGCACCCAAATAGCTTTATAGCCATTTATTTACAAGATGTTTCTGTCCATAGAATGACTGAACCTCCCCACACCATCACCACAATTAACCCCATGTTTTACTCAAAATAATAGTCAAACTTACCAAGATCGCTTTTCCTACTATTCAACTGTTAAAAGTGTAGTAACTGTTCAGTTAAAGCTACACAACTGCATGCTGTGCCAAAGGCCAAAATGTTCAGCAAGTGAAGGAGAGCAAAACAGACTTGAAGGGTATAAAATATGTACAATAATCCCTGCAAGTACAGCAAACACACTTTGCTTGGGCCAAATTCAGACCTTGAAAAGCATATTGTTATGTAAGCAATTCCTTTCTGTATGTTTACAAAGCAAAAGTGACAATGACTCACAAGCAAACTGACACTAAAGAGAGAGAGTATATTGGATTGTTGCAATGGGTTAAAAAAAAAACCCTAACAAACAAAAAGGCCTCAAAGGATATATAACAACTGAGCATTTTTCCACTTCATTGGCTATTAAGGTCAAAGTTGTTCAAGCTTTACTCTTTAATACCTTATTACTTATTCTAATGGGCTTATTGGGATGAAACACTGTGTTCAAATGCACAAGGCAATGTTAAGCAGTGTAATGAAGCAAGACTGAGTTAAGTAAGACAGAGGTTGGTCAGCACCCAGACACATTCAGCTGCGATGCCACTTTCATGTGAGAATGAAGGAACAATAAAATAGGTAAAAGCATAACCCTTGCAGTTACCAATGAGATGGAAAATCAAAGAGTTTCAGCCTCACAATGATTGATGACCATTATGGAAATGATATATAAAGTGTCTCTATCCCTGGCTTATAATTTATGAGCAGGCTTGTTAAATTTGTCTGTGGCTTAATGTGGCCCATATATGTGGCATAGCCGACAGTTAATGACCTATACTGTGCAGTAGCCGCAGCTATCTGAAACGAACATGTCCTTATGCACAGACACCTTCACTGTCATCTATCCAATCTACATGACCTGACAATTAAGCTAAAAAGTGAAAATGGCACCTTCCCAATGCAATTTTAATGAGCACCATGTAAAACAGAGGACTTTGTTCATGAAGAATTGTTAATAGGCTGCTTATGATTCCCGGTGCTGAGAATGAAAATTAGTAAAAGCACTTGAACAGGAAGCTCATCATTCTTGGGTTCAGAGTACAACTAAGTCTAGATTTGGTCTTCAAATGTCAAAGTTTTGTGGTGACATTGCATGGACCACTTGGCCCCTTTACGTGGAATGGCATGATGCAAGAGAGACTTTTATCGAAATACATCCACACAACTTCACTACTGTCTTAGGTCCTGATTGACGAATGTTCCAAGTAGCAAGCGCTAAATAAATTACCCTTCAAAAATTTGTAGCCTTTTGTGTTACCATGATTTTCTGATAGAACTGAATGACAACTATGAAGGCGCAAGTGATAACACGCACAAACACTCTCATTTAAATGAAAATAAATGGAGATGAAAAGACATCCTAGCTGTTGTAAACATAATAAATGTGTCTTCTTTTAACAACATTTGTCTTAACAATAGTTAACATTTTAACCATTCACTCAAATGATCTGTTTATATAATAGACTGTAAAATAAATGGAAAAGCCTTAAAACCATGTGACCCAAAGGTATCTGATGAGCTGAAATGAAGCTCATTGGGCGGTTCCTCCCTTCACCATCTTGGTACTGTCATGAGTCTGGTGACTCCCAGAAAACCCAAAACTGGCCAATGAGAAGGTGATGAGAGGGGGGCTCCGAGCGTGGGGAGGGATGATTGACAAGCATCAAACTCTGAGCTACGAGCTAACAGTGACTGACCATCTAAGGGAGGAAGGCGGTTAAAGATAAGAAGCACCGTTAGCCGGCTAAAAGCCGGTTGTGCTACACTAGGCAACATTTTCCGAGATATCTGGCACTTGTAAATCAAAAGGACACGCCCTAATTATGACGAATTTTAGGATAAGATGACATCTAAATGAAAGAATTAGAATTTTTTTCACTCCCTCCACAGTAGTCACGAAGGTAAACCTGACCTTTTAATCCTAAAATGTTTTTTTTTAACTAGGCTGTAAACATGTTTAATTCTGCTGTACTGTAAAGTTGGCCTTTATAACATGGGAGTCGATGGGGAATTGTGGTTTTGCTGGAGCATTCCCAGTTGCTACAGTCTCATTTAAATGAGGATTTAGCATGTGCAAATGAATCGCTGTGTTGAAGGAGATGAAAAAAGTCTCAAACAAAAATAAATGGAGATGAATATATTAGTAGAAGAGGCTGATAAAAATGTGGCGGAGACAAATAAATATGACCAGAATGTCTGTAATATGAGAGGATATTTGCCAAAACGTAAATGCAGTCGGAAAATTAGAACATAAGATGAGGTTAAGTAGGAGGATAAATCACCTCTGTGTCTGATTTAAGTGTTGCAAACCTTTGATAAATAAGGGCCTTTGTGTCATTACTAGAGCATACAAATCAGTCAATCAACTGATCACAAACTGATCTGATGATCAGAAACCTGGATACTTAGATGATGATGTAAACAGAGATGTAAGAGTCAATTGTTGGTTTATACGTTTTACAACCTTTATGGTCCAGAGAGAGGGGGCAAAGGGAGGAGTAGTGAAAAGAGATGAATAGAGATGTCCCTGATGCTGGGAAACCTTCCTGAAGGCAAAAAGCTGAAGTGGGAGTGTGAGGGTCTTCAATAATCCTGATGGTGAGGCGGGTGTGAAAAATGTCTGTGAGGGAGGGCAGACGGGCACCAGTGACCTTGATGGCTGCCTTCTCTATGCTGTGCAAGGTCTTTGCAGGAGGTGTTGCAGCGTCTGTACCACACAGTGATGCAGCCAGTGATGATGCTCTGGATGGTGCCCCTGTAGAGGGACAGCATGATGGGAGGGGGAACTCACGCTTTCCTCAGTTTGCAGAGGAAAAGGCATACTAGATGTTCTTAACATACAAATGACCAACGAAACAAATCATAATATGTTTTTGTGTTTGTTTGCTTTCACCTCCCAAGTGATGATGGTGGACATATAGGCACATATACCATCCAATCTGAGCAGGATATCAGACATCTGTCCCACTGACACAATGTTTAAATCATGTGCACACTCCACTCACCTTCCCATCTGTCTTCGTTGCCATGGTAGTGATTCTGACTCATAGGCATTTTACGCCTATGCTGGTGGAGAAATTGTGTAATTAATTTGTATATGATCTTCACCGAAATCCTCCAAACTGTATAATTGAGCTATTGATTGGTTTACAGTACATTTAATTCAGTTCAGAGGTTTACATACAGGTTATATTTTTTAGCATAATAATTATTAATGTTGTTGAATTGTATTTTTTGTATTGTGATTCATGATAATGTGTGTACAGATAAGTCAAATTTCTGATCATTTCACCTACTCTTAACCTACTGAAAAGGTTTAATTGTTGAATGGTACAATATTCAAGCTTCTTTAAAATTCAAGGTAGCAAATATTGTATCTATATACCAGAAGAAAACCATATACAGGTTTCTGAAAGTAGAATAATAATATAATAATAATAATAATAATAATAATAATAATAATAATAATAATAATAACAATATTTACTTGTGTAGCACATAAACAGGAAACTCCAAGAATCCAGTCATAGCAAGGGATAATTTCTGCTGATCTGATTCCCAGTTCACTCAAGCCTTTCATTTATTTAATAAATCATGAATGGGAAGGTTGAGTGGATAGGCCATACTTTGCTTGTTTGGTGACTCAATCCTCAACTTGTCTCCCTATGTGTGCTTGAAAAAGACATTGAATGCCAAATAGATTATGATGGTAGAGCCAGGACACTGAATAGCGGCTTGGCAGCCTTTGGTGTGCAAATTTGAACATGAATGGTTGTGAACAAAGGGGGAGTGAACTGCTATTTGTCTTATCAAATTGTACGGCATCAAGAGGTGTTACATTATCATAAAATGTGTTACAGTAAAATGCCCTGATAAACACTATTTGAAAGCAAGATAACCCACCTGATTATGGGAGTATATACACTGGGATTGCAGGAGGTGATATATGTTTTCCAGAGCAAACCCTGATATCCACATCATAGTAAACTAGGGGCTTTGTATTGTTGCCTCACTTGGAAATTGGTGAGGCAGCCATTGTATGTAAAGGCTCACTAATAGACCCCAGTGGGGCATCATTCCTATTCTACTCATGATGAAGACATCCCCTTTCTCTCGTTCTTTTACTTCCCCCCCTTTTCTGTCCCCCGTCACTCTCTCACACTTGATATTTTTCTCTGGGCTTTTCTCTGCTCTGCCTGTGGGCCTGTGAAATGTCTCTGTCTGAGGAGAAGGCCCCCATGTCCCTCTGGAAGCCATTAGAGAACCTTTATGAATATGTGCTGAAAGGACGCTTTTTCAGGGGTGGGGACTGAGTGGGTGGGTAGTTCAGGGGGATTTATGTGGATTTGCCTTGGATGCTCTTGTGAACCACCCATGAATGTTAGATTTCTGTGCATGCTTTAGAGCACTGTTTAATCCATTCTGTGCCTCTCATTTAGTGAGTTGCTGATGGTGACATCTCTGTTTTAGTGAAATGCATGTATAGATGACTTTCATTCTTCACATATAGATCTAATTCTTCATTCATTCTTCTTTTTGCCTTAATATTCTGGTTCTGATCCTTCTTTATCTCAAGTTATGTCAAGATCCATAGCCAAATGTTCTGAGAAGCTATTTTGTTTGTTTGTTTACAAGCTGCTGTAATCTTCCAGCAGTAGACGGACCACACCCCTCTACCCGCCTACTCAACAAGTCAACCACTTAGAAGTCACTTCCTCAATAAATCATGCATCCCAGTTGCTGTCGGGACTCGTTATTGGAAAGAATTTATGCTGGAAATGACATAGCGAACTCGTTCTTCCGAACAACAAACTCATACTTATACTTATATTTATAGTTTTATATGACAGCATATGTCTAAATGGTTACAAACTGGCTACTTTGGAGGTTTTTATTTTTTCCAAGTTGGTGCAACAGGAATGCCAACTACCTGGTAATAATGTCATCTACTCTCAGCCACTGATAACTAAGAGACAATTAAAACCCTACCCAGCTTAGACACAGAACACAAATACCATCTGCAACACACACACACACGTTTTGGGGGGCGGGACATGCGGAGTCCGGTGGGCGGGGCTGTCCAGGTGGTCCCGCTCCCTCCTCAGTGCAATTACTGCCCCTCAATTTTAA
>JAVQJG010208471.1:0-11952 GCA_036024015.1 Craterocephalus amniculus
AAAACCAACCGCACGGCGTAGGGCCACCCCCCCCCCCCCCCGCCTATGAACTCACATCCTGAATTATGTGACACAAAAAAAGCCATAAAGTAGGAAGTTACTTATCTTCGCTATCAGAGTGGCATTCCATGGGAGAGATGAAGAGGGGAGATCTCGGATGCGTCGGCGGGGTGAACGTGGCGGCCACCTAGATCAGAGCGCCGAGAGGTTTACGACTTCAACCTGGAACTGGATGTTTCGACTCATCTCCACTCCCTACGCTCTTCTGTTTGCACTCGCCAACCTCCCTCACCGCTCGTTCCCTCTCTGTGCTCCATGTAACTAACTACCCCCCCCCGCTACTCCCACTCCTCTCCTCTCTTACTCCCCCAGTGTATTTGTTTTTCCATCAAATTGAATTAGCGGAATCAAAAGGTATCCCGACCATCCCCTCGCAAAGTTGAGTTAGGGAGACTAAGACGTAGAAGATGAAAGGAAGTGCAGTGCAGTTCAAATGCAGGTCTCTTAGTGTGTGTGTTGCAGCGAGGGGGGGGGAGTTGACCTTTGCCTGGGCCTTGCAAGAAAAGCATCCCTCCTTCCTCAGAGCCCTAGAAGGATATTAAGTCTACAAGATGGGCCAGAATTGAGATAATACAAGCGTTGGCATGAATCCGAGCCTTCCAGGATGAAGTTTACTTCTTGACCTTGAGTAAAAAGCACAGCTTGAGCTTTACCATGAAGAAGCACTCCTTTGACCCTTGAAAGGTTGAATTTATTTGGTTATCAAGTCATAATATTTGAGAAGTACACGCGAACTTCCTCTTTTCACGGATGAAGAAAGATTCATAGAAATACCCCTGTGAGAGAGCTTCACAGGAAAAAGGTGGGTTGGCTCAGTGAAACACCTGCAGCATCTGCAAACACACCACTGTTTGACACTTGAATAACTCCTGACACTTCTAAGATTCATCAACAGCAGCGTGTAGGGATGATGTGATCAGTAGAGCTCTGACAGAAATAACTGTCACTCAGAGAGATGCAGATACTCGGTGACTGGAAGCAACCGCATCCTGACCTGCCAAAAATGCCAAATCTCGCTCATGATCTCCCAGTATGACGAATGCTAGCTTAAAAAGTGTTTTGATCTTGCGTAATTTTCGGCTTTTCCGTTGACCCTTATTGCCCTTTGCGTCTCTTTTTTTTTTTCCACCTCAGAATCTGCATCTGTTGAGAGGCTACTAGCTAGCTGGAGCCACAGCTGCAGACATAGCTTGACGAAGGACACGGCCCCTGAAAGTAGTGAAAACATGAAAAACAAGAAGCGAGAGCTTCAAACAGGAAGTACTTATGGGGTGCTATTAAGAGCAATTAAGACCATAGAGGTCTGACAGGGACAGTAAAAAGAGATTGATTGCTTACGGTACAGTGTTCAAGACTAATTCTGTGAAAGGTTTCATTCCAGAGGGACCTTCCTGTATTCGGTGAGAGCACTAAAAACAAAACATGCTTTTTCATAGTGAAACAAAATATAATTGCTTATATTTGGCGGAATTTTTTTGGTGCATTGAACAGATTTTCTGTACAGAGTCCAAAAACAAACGTTGGCTTTCTTTAGGTCAAAGAGTTTGCCTTTCATTGCATATTTGCTGAAAATGTTGCCAAACTTGCCACATTATGGTTAAACTTTAAAAGAATTAGGCCCAATCTCAGTTCTCCCCCTTAGCCCTACACCTTCGCTTTCAGAGTGAAGGCAGAGGTTCATGTTTTCAGTCGTATGGACTGAGCCTGAACAGACAAAACAGCTATACAACCACAGAAATATCCATTTTGTATATCGTTGTTTTATATACAATGCCCCATAAAACCTTTATGCAAATGACAACATTGCTACTTTTATTTCTGAAACATGCGTAGGGCGATCAGACTGCACATTTTGGGTAAACATCCACCTTATAAACACACCGTTTTTAACAACAGTTAATCATTTGTTATTTATGAAAAGGCAACTTTTTGTTTGAGTCTTTCGGCGTCATGTTTGTTTCCTGTGTGGAAGCATGAAACCCTCCGCTGGTATCCACCCCTTCCCCTTACGCCCCTTTGTCAGTCATGAACATGCACAACGGAGGGAAAGGGCTAAGGGGGAGAACTGAGATTGGGTCTTAATTAACCAAAAAAAGTTGTTTTTAAGCCTCCCGTACCCCTTCAAAGTGAAATCAGAGATGTTAAAAAAGGGAAAACAGAGATTCATCTACATTCAGAGGAACACTATTAGCAGCTTTTGGACTTCTGAAGGTTTCTGGGTAAAATTACTGCTAATAAAAGTAGCTTTGGAGCTTTTGCATGAACTTGCGGGGTTTTTCTCGCTGCTAATGTACTTCCAATGAAAAACAGTTCTCACTAGCTGCACCTTAGACGTTAGATCGCTCTGTTTAATATTTTTAAACTTTCTTTTCTGCACCATCTGAGTATGCGAGAGGGTGTGGACGAGCAAAGCAGCCCTCCTTCGGCTCAGACATAAAATGAGGTCAGTCTCCTCTCACCTGGGACGGGGAGCATTCAGGGTGTCCACCTGGGACAGGTAGTGTTCAGGTCTCATTCATGTCATGCTCTGCTGTGCTGAGGCCCTCCTGCTCACCTGCCCCGACAGACAAATTCATCCCCCACTGTCTGAGGACAAATGAGCCCATTCATGTGGCGGCTCCCATTGACAAACCGCAGGGCGAGTACAGTACCGATGCCTGGGAGGGCTCAGGGGAGTGGGCGTCTGGACCTGCCATCATCTTCCGCGCCCACATAATGTCGCCCAGCGTTCCCAGCCCCCGCACCACTTCCCTTTGATTCACTGTCAGGTAACAGGAGAGTTGTGGGGGAGTTGTGGGCATCTTGGGCTGCAGCCAGGATGGAGAGGATAGGACCCTGGATGGATCCTCTGGACTCTCCCAAAGGTAATGGTGACCAGACAGAGAACGGGAGGACAGCGGAGGAAAGACGCCCGCAGAGACCTGATGTGCCCAAGCTGTTCTGCGTGCTATTGTGAGCTACCAATGAGCTGCTTCTGGGGTGGATAAAGTGACGAGGTGGATTAAGTGACAGGGCAACCCTGAAACAATTTTCTTCATTCCCATGGATCAAGTAAAAAAGTAATGCATTGCTGCTCCTTATGCATTAAAATAAATGTATTCTAACAAATCTAGATTTTTTTTTTTGCGACGACAGTCACAGCGGGCCGACCGGGCCTCAGTTCAGCTCTGCTCATCGTGCCACTCATGCAGAAACACCACATGAGATGAGGGCATTCCTAGATCAACTTTTTTCAGTGTTTGTTGAGAGCATGGGATTTTGTTGTGTCTATTGTTTTGTTTCCTTGGCAAGTTAACGCAGACAAGCAGACACGGAATTATACAGAAGAGAAAAACTGTGCTTTGCTTTAAAACAACACAGTACTTATAAAATACACATAAGAATTAGGTTCTCTCAAATATAAATGTATAAAGTATACATATAAAGTAGGGTTGCACATCGGTATCGATACCGCTCTAAAGTACTTGTACTCGAAGTTGAACTCATTAAACATCCCAATTTATTACACACATGTTTATTTTCACTTGAAATTTTAGTGATGTTGCCATTATTTCTATTTGATTTTTTTACTTATTTCACTTGCTAATTCATTGCATTTTTTTATCGGGTTAAAGTATTGATATCGGTACTCGGTATCTGCAAGTACTTAGATTCAATTATCAGTATCGTATGGGTTTGGAAAAACGTGGTATCGTTGCATCCCTAATAAAAGTCTAGAAATCTTTCTAATAAGTAGCATCCTTTAACTTGAAAAGCTTAGCGTCGCCTAGATAGACAACCTGCTCTTCAACTATCTGTCCTCATTCAACTTCAAGTTTCAGGACAGGACATGTGTGCAGGCATGAAGCCATAACACAGTAGATGCCAGAGCTCAGTGGAGACAGAAATTATCAGAGGCATCACACTCGCTCACTCACGTACTGCAGTCCTATCAGTTGAGGATCGCTATGAAAAAGGCATTGTGCTCACTCATTGGCTCAGTGGGATGTTGCAACCCCGGTACCTAACTGGTCCTTATCTCCCCTGAGCAGGCTGCACATCTTGATATGCATCTGTCATATTTGTCGGAAAGAAAGACACCGTGGTGAGTGTACGATGAGTCAAAAAAAACGGGCCACTGACATAAACTCACTTCCCTGTGGTTTCTGCATGATCACGATCATTGGCTTGTCTGAGCCAACTCCCCAGTTGTGGAGATGCTCGACACGAACAACTCCAGCGAAGCTGAGAAAGAATTATATTGAAAGTGCTTGTATTAAGAACGTTAATGCATAGGGATGTTGCTGCACACAGGATCGCTGACCGTGCAAATATGCCTGCACAAGTGTGCATTTTCACATTTATACTGAAAACATACAAGAAGGCATGAGCAGATTGTCATCATTCCATCATGGCCGTAACAACAGATAAGACCTTGTCCTCTTGTCGTCATTGCAGCTTTGCATCAGTTCCATCAACTGTTGCAGCGAACTGACCTCCGACTGTGTGGGTATGAGTGTCTCAGGCTATCTGGGCTCAAAACTGAGTTCCCACACAGAGCTATAGGTTGCAAAGAAAATCGAAGAAACGAAAGAGATCACAGTCAAACTGACTTTCTCCGTATGTGTTCCTGACCAAATATAAAAGAAAAACTTCTTTAACAAATCTTTATACAAAAAGTGAGCCTACTTATTGCTTTATCAACATCTGATGCCAAAAAGCTATATTTCCTCATTTAAAATGTACTGGAAAATCCAGTTCCTCATGAAAACCAATGGAGGATCTAGATATTTATTTTATATCTATTCATTTTTTTTGTTGGACAGGGACGTTGTTCATTTGTTCATCGTTACAAAGAAATTGTAGTTAATGCCAAGAAAACAGAGTTTATAGTTAAAGCTATTTTTCAACTCCTTTCCCTGGTTGGGCTGTTCTACACAATAAACACATAGTAATACATTACACAGCTACAGTTGTTTGCAAATGTATTCATCCTTAACAGAAAAGGCAAAATTATTAAGTAAATAAATAAAAAAATAATCAAATAATTAAAATATTTTATAATTAAAATAATAAATTAAGTAAATAGTAATTCACATAACAAGAGACTGAAAAAAGTAATGATAAATATAATTTTGCTAAATCATAATTTTGTGCAATATGACATTGTTTTTTAATTTAATAGAGTTGAAAAAACAAATAAACAAACAAAGTGGTCCTGGAGCAATGAGAGCACTTTTCTGATGAGCAGTGGGCCAGAGTACCTGTGGACAGATGTAGAAGTCTGATGGAGAGTTCCAGAAAACAGCTGATTGCAAAGATGGCCTCAAGGGATTATTCAGCTTAATATTTATTTGTGAGAAATACTAATAACTCTTTTTTTGGCTTGGTTTTTAAAAACATTTCAATTGAACCACAATTCAAAAACATTGCCACGATTTCCATAGAATTTGTATTTATTATTAGTTTTTTCAGTTTCAGCTCTTTTCAGTGAAGGCTGTTTTTTAACTATATATAAAGCTGGATATAAAATGTAATTTTCCTGAAAACTATTCAAATGGATTCATAGCATTTCAGGAATAAAATAAAATATTGTTCTTCCTGCTGGGTCAGACAGTCATGAATGCCGACATAGACATGCAGGTAAGTATAATCTCCCTCCTCTTGCTCTGTTTATGCTGCTGATTGACATTTAGCTTGCCAAATCATCAAATACAGAGCATCTAATCCAGCTAATCCACCAAGCCAGTTCAGCAATTGGTAACACGGTTAATCACCCATGTAAAAATAAAGACAAGACCGAAATGACTGATAGAATTATTCCATTTACGCGTCTGATTAAAACATTTTGCCACTGTCATGGTCCACTGGAGATCATCTTGGGAAAAAAAAATGAAAACAACGTATGGAAATTAATTAAAAGTCACAGCAGCAAACAGCTTCATTTAATTATTGGTTCACATAACAAGCTCTGAGGTATGATAACCGCTGCGTACAGACGCCTCATTTAGCAGAGAAGAAAAAAAAGGGGGATCGGAGGGGACGCTTTGAAACTCTTTCAAAGGGCAGAGATGATTTCTTGAGAAAGGAGACATTTTTTTCCAAAGAAAACGGTTACGGGGTGGGACAATACTTCGATGTACATCGATCATATGGTCAACGAGTTAATTATATCGATCCAAAATCCTTACATCGGCCAAAAATCGATAGAGGAACCAGTTATCAAACACACATTTATTTTGAAAATATTTTCTTTTACACTGAAAGTTGATGCTAGAGCTCAGGAATAAAGAAAGGTTAAGTGATGATCTAGATGCTTTTTGTGATGAATGGAAATAATTGTGATCAGTCACTCATGATATTGCTTTATATCGCTAAATATCGATCGGTGGATCGTAGATCAAATCGCATCGAAATCATATCGTGACTGAATTTTACAAATCGGTAAGCATCAACTCGCTCCATCACTGTATGAATATAATATATCGGGATCAAACCAGTGATTCCCAATCCTAACGGTTACATTAAGTTTTTTTTTCATTTCCAATTAATGATCATGAATTAAATAATTCAGGAATAAATATTCAACAAAAACATGAGGAAACGTCATAGTACGAAGCATTCTGGCTTGATGTGGATTCTAGTTATGAAGCAGCAGCAGCTTGATTCAGAATTAAACGTGGAATACACCAGCCTCTTTATTCAGAATTACGTTTCATTCAGAATGAACATTTAATCAGGAATTCAGTGTTTAGATGCTAATTTTCCACCTGTTTAAAGCAGAATTTACTTTAACTCTGAATAATCTCATGTAAACGTGGCCAATGAGACAAAGGAAAAGTGTGTCGGCTGAGAGGGGGCTCTCTGATTCGTTTCCTTGGCAGGATGACAAAACTGTGTGGAATGCAGCGAAGAAGGAAAAGAGAAGTGATCAAGAGCTCAAGAAAGAAAAGACGGGGAAAAAATAGAAGATGGAGGAGTGGAAAGGGGATGGCAGAGCCGTCCTCTGACGTTCTCCCTGAATATTCAGCTGCTAGCGACATGCTTGCTGCATTAAAAGTGAACTTCCTGGCCCTGATGGAAGGAATAAAACCGAGCGGTCGCTTTCTGTACATTCTGCACATTATCTGCACATCAAATTTAGAAGCAATGTTTAAATGAAAACCACGGAGAAAAGCCGATGGAAACGACAATGCACACTCCAGATACAGACAGCGCACACAACACCGTCTGCGCACATTTCAACACAAACACACAATTACAGCAGAGAGGGCAGCGGGCTGCCTCTGTCAGGCACATTTCACAGTGGCCTATCATGGCCAGGCGAGCCAGGCCTGCGGCCAACCGCTGCTTATGCTCTGGGTAAACACTACCACCTCAGTTGCATGCAGTCGCACACACACTCGCACAGTGCCATCCAAGATGCAGCCCCAGTCACACATAGAGGCTGTGTGATTAATGAAATGTGGGTATTAAATATGACAGCATTACTAAGCCTCTGATAAAGAGTCCCATAAAGTCACTGTGGCTCCTTGTGTTTGCTGTTTTCCCATCTTTTTAACCCCCAAACCCTGGACCTTAAACAAGCCGGCTGAGAGCGGTTTCATTTTAATGCTTTTATTTCATACTGATGGAATTTTCAGGTGTTATTTTGATGCACTTTACTTTGTTTTGGCAGGAGATTCTGGGAAAGACAATAAGAACTTTAGCTGTGAAGCTCACATAGGTTCACTTTTACCTCCGGTTTCTGCTGGAGACAGACTCCAGGCCGCATGTTTACACAATGCTAAGTCAGGTCATGAGTCATTTGCACAGTTATTCAACAGTTTGAATGAAGTTTGGCTTCATTATATGCCCATCATGTGACAGCAGTCAGCCAGGGTGCCCCCCCCCACCTCCTCCGCGGCACCAAAGCTCCTCTTCCCTGCTCTGCGTCTTCTCAGGCCCGTCTCTCACCCCCCGCCCCCCCACCTTCCACTGGCGCCTGTACGGTTAGTTAGCGAACGCCACAGGACATCATGTGACAAACAAGCAAACACACACAAATGCGCTGCCACGGGCGCGTGCGCGCACACACGTCAGCAGATGTAAACTAAAAGCACCAACACATTCATTCGTCATTCCCCCCGCCATTGACTTCTTTCATGTGGGCTGGCTTGAATGGGGAGTCGAACCCGTCGACAATAGGATCTATTCTACTGGCGGCATTGAGGCCGGGCGTCCGTGTGTGTTTGTACCAGCGGCGGCCAGACGCACCTTGAGGCTAAACATCATCACTTTATTGCTATTAAAGTCTTTCCAGCTCCAGAATTTGTTAGTTTTTCAGGTTTTTTTTGTTCATGCGACAAGTTAATTTATGCTTTCCAAATTATTTATCTGCTGTGTCCTTGACGACTCTCTCACCATTAATATTTCTAAGAAAGAAGACAGTTCGGGCTTCGAGTGCTTTGATTTATTTGGGGGATTTCTGCGCTTTGTGACAAATGGATGTCAGAACAAGAGCAAATATTAAGAAACAAGGCCGTTATGAGGATAACCGCCTGTTGATCCCGATAGTCCCGACCCAACCTCCTTACCTAGAATATCCAACCCCGCATAGTCTCCCTTGAACCCCCTCAGCCCTCCCTCCTCCTCCTGACTTTCCCTCCTTGTCTGGCAGAGCTCCAACGTCTGAAACTCTAGACAGTGCCGGTTCTGCCCTTTCTACAAAATTTAGGAAGCCATTAGCGACATCAAATCATTACTTGGGGGGGATCGAGAGAGAAAAAGACGGAGAGGAAGAACAAGAGACACACAGAAATAGACAGAGAGGGAGAGATATCAGATTTCCCCCGTTTTCAGTCACTCAATTACAATAATGTGCAAGGACCGATTTTACTAATACATAATGGAATGATGCCCATAATTTAAAGTAAACTAAATCACTGAGCAAGACCGGGTACATCCAGCCCCATCGCTGTATGTATGTGTTAGAAACATACATCTTGTATCCATCTGATGCCTTTTCTCTTTACGAATCCGTCCAAACCTCGCTCTCACTTTCAGCCGCTCTCTCTCGTTACTGCACTGTCACCCCGACTCTAATCCAGTTCAAATGTAAACAGGCTTAGGTCTTCATTCCTCACTTAAACCGTATCAAATGTATCAAAGCTGGGGCTCAGTGGTGTCCCTGGCTGCAGGAGGGTCAGACCAGGGCCACACGGGGCCACACACTCTACTCAATTAGCCCAAGAGCCAGTTAGTCTGTCTGACCAACACCGTGTGCGTTTCAGCTCGCGTGTGCCGCATGGAAACAGGCCGCGGATGTTCGTGCACAGTCCCGTGTGTGTGTGTGTGTGTGTGTGTATGACTGCATGTAAATGCTGCTGTGTACCGGGTTAATAGGTCAGTTCATGGTTATAACGGGCATGAATGTGTGTATATAATCATGCGTGTGTGTGCGTGCGCGAGCAGAGACATGGAGTCTCAAAGCTCCATCAACCCAAAAGGAAAATATGTGAAAGGTTGTCTGCAGGCTAAGTACAATAATACAGTCTGTGTCTGCAGCAACGTTACTCCTCTGGTTAAGTCAGAAGCCCCGGAGGAGTCCTCTACGGCCTTCAGAGTGCATCCCAGCAGCAAAGTTAATTTTTTTCCCCTTTTTAACGTCTCCGTGAAATCGATGTTAAAAAAGCTTTTACGTGTCATGTGCTATACGTCACATATACATCAGTGCAGTCCGATAACAAAGAAGTGGTTTTGTTGGCATTCTCAATGGTACTTTAACCGTTTATTGGAAAAAAATTGGTGATAACCCTCCTGTCTTTGAGGCTGTATACAAACTCTGTGCCCAATGAAAAGCTTTTTTTAAATTTATTTATTTTGTTTACCATGAATTAACTGGCAGTAGCCTACTGGTGCTTTTTTTAAATTTGGGGTCTGTTTTCATCTTTCCTCTCATACATGTGAGTGATGGTGAAAGGAACGTTCAAGATCGCTCCAGTATTTAGCCGGGCAGGGAGCTAGCAGCCCAGCTAATGATAAGTATTGGGCAATTTTTCACTTGTATGTTCGCCCTTTTTTTCCCCCACACGTACCAGAGAGGAGAAATGAACGAAAGTATCTGTATTAACAGCCGATCGGCAGGTTTTGTTGTTTTGGTGTCTCTGTCCAAATCTCACAGGATTATCCAAGAATCGTGCAATAACTCACATCAAAACACCGGTGGGACATTCCACTACCTGACACCAAACGGCAGGTAATACAGATACTTTCGTTCATTTCTCCTCTCTAGTATGTTATCGGACACTCGTTGAGACTATCAGAGCACTTCAGTGTGGAAAAAAAGCACGTTTTTAGGGCGCACTTACAAGTGAACAGTTGCCCAATAGTTGCCATTAGCTGTGCTGCTAGCTGCCTGCCGGCTAAATACTGGAGCGATCTTGAACGTTCCTTTCTCCATCACTCACATGTATGAAAGGAAAGATGAAAACAGACCCCAGGTTAAAAAAAAGCAAAGTTCTCCTTTAATGATGGATGGAGTCTGTTCAGGCCGGTAGAGCTGATCAACCAGAATAAACTGAGCTCCTACCTTCAACCCTCGCTGTGCAGCGGCACGGTGCAGCGGAAGTGATGTCCTTTCTGTACGCATGATCTCACCAATCCTGCAGAGATTAGCACATTTGGTAAACTGTTGATTCTTACAGGGATGTATGTTTTTTGTAGAGTCTTCCAATAAGGACTATACATCTACGCGTGCTCTGGCAACAACTTTTCCTAAATAAATGTCCAATACTTTGAAAATTTTTAGTGCAATGACTCCTTTATTCTTTTCATATTTTTCTTGCAGGTTTCAGTTCATATTTCTTTTCATTTATATCATCCCAGCTTTCCAACAAACAAAAAAACGCCAAAAAAGGGTTAATGACACGTCATCCCATAGCAAGCTGTCACTGACACGGTCAAAAACTGTTTCTTCTCCCATACCAACAGTTCCAGCACATTACCTGGCTCACCTATATGCTTTTCCGGTGTTAGGCACTTCCTACAATCAACATAAATACGTCATATTAAAATATGGTAATAAATGTAATAAATGAAACAAAATTAATAAACACAAAAGAAAACAAGAAACAAAAAGTGGGATTATGGCTCCAACAATTTTGACTGGCTGGGGACGAGTCCTGGGAGATAAAAAAGGGTCTGGCTACTTATTAAGCCCAAGATATTAACCCTTCTTTGATGAAATTCAGGTTCTACGCAGAAAATTAGAATATCCTGAAACAGTGCATTTCTGTGACTAATGGTGCGTTCCAATTGTCCTCGGAATTTGTTTTTCCGAAGTAATTTGGCCGGAAGTGACGTTGTGAACTTGTTTTTCCGAGCTCCCTTGTTTGTTTTCTTGCTTTACATTTTCGGTTTCTTTTACTTTTTAAAATGTAAAGAGCACCATATAGCAGTATTAGTACTCGTTGTTGATTATAACATATTTGTAAATGTGAAGTGTTGCATTAATATCGTAAGGGTTGCCGGAAAATTGACAGATTAATTTGAATGATTTTACATTTATTTTATGATTTTCGTCTTTAAGTGCGGTATAATCATACAGACACATTCACTGTCTTTCAAAGGACGGGAAACGTGACTGAAAACATTATTTCAAAAGTAGCTCTTTGTACTCTAAAAGAGCAACAACACATGCAGCTTTGCTGAAGGGATCCAATTTTTCCGAGTTTGTGCAACTGGAATTGGGTTTACTTTGGAATTACATCATCAACCCACTTCGGCTCGGAATTCCGAGACAACTGGAACGCACCATTAACTTCAAAGATGAAATGTACACATAAAGAGAGAGCCCAACTACACATTTGGGCCCCAAACCGGTCCAACCCCAACCAGTCGAGGCAGATGGCCGCCCTCCCTGGTTCTGGTTCT